>JBBPCS010041754.1:0-20318 GCA_037974645.1 Hollardia meadi
AGATAGATAGATAGATAGATAGATAGATAGATAGATAGATAGATAGATAGATAGATAGATAGATAGATAGATTTTTAAACTCCTTGTTAGCATTTGTGTTGCTGTGTCTGTTTGTGAGTGTGAGCGTTTGCGTGTCGTCAAAGCGTAACAAAACTTTCCTACAAAGGATTATGAAAAGTGTCATATCAAGAGAAAAATATCATTGTCGGTGTAACGTTTTCATGTGACAGATGGGACGTGGGTGTCAATATCTCAGCCTGTGCTGGTGCCTTTATGTATGCATCTACTGTAGGCGTTCAGTCCTTCTTACCTGCATTCCCTATCTCTCTTTCTCGCAGTAAATTTATGTGGTGTAGTACAGATAACTCGGAAGAAGAGTACTACGTGGGTGTTTAAGAGGGATGGAGAAAGATGGCAGGAGGGATGGATAGCATAAGAGAGAGAAAGAGAGGGATTTGTAAGTAGCCATGCGGGTTATACAGAGTTCTATGTGTGTATCTGTGAGTGTGTGTTTGTCTGCACAGAACTGCATTTTAAACCTTTCCATTTAGATATAAACAGAAGGGAGCGTCTTAGAAAGACTTTCGTGCTTCATGAGTCCAAAAGGGGTTAGGGTTAGGAATGTGGTATACAGTTTTTCTGATTTAACATATCATGATGATGTCAATTCTGATTGCACAATAATGACAAATAATTTATATATATATAATTTTGTGAATTCTATTGCTACTGTGCAATGAAAATCTGATATCCTGACAGCCCTACTTCAAATCTACTGATCATTGCAATTCCATGAAAGTTAAATTGTTACCGTATTTAAAACTCCCAATACTCCCAAGAAAAAAACGACAGCATCAGTGATTTTACCAAATCACCAAAAGCAACATAAATTTACATTTAAGTGACACAGTTGCAAGAATTATTAGGAACAAAGGGCAATGTCGACTGATGTTATTATCGAATAGGAGAATCTTATTCCTACCGACAGTCAACTTTTCTTTTAACCATGATCATGATCGTCTAGACCTAATCAAACCTTAACCATAGCACTGTCAGGTCATAAAATGCATTTATTTTCCCACCAGTTAGCCTATTTGTAACAGTTTTGAAAGGCACACACAAATGACACTTTGGTGTGTTGTGTCTATGTGTTGTGAGTGTTGTGTTTTTGCAAAACTTGTTGGTATGTCATCAATTTGTTAAAGGTTTAATAAACTCATCTCTGGTGTTTCTGCTGAGAACAGCAGGGGGTAGTAGTGAATATCAGCTTATACTTTCATATAGAAGTTAAATGTTAGTTGTTTTTTTTAAATGCATGTGCATGTGCGTGTGTATGTGCCTGTATTCCTGGTGTCTGTAGGCGTGACTCTTTCTGGCCTAAGGTGTTGTTTTGTGTGTGCTGGTGGACTTTCCAAATTAAAGTGTGACATAGAATGAATATGTGGGCAGACCAGTGTCTGGTATTGGCAAAAGTCTAAATTCAAACGCCTTTTGCATTGTACTGGCCACCTGGATTGTTAGTCTACTTATGCTATATGTGGCAAAACAATTAGTTATAATGCTTGCCTGGGTTTGCATAGTGTCAATGCTATATGTTTACAACAGTAATGTATTATTTTGTGTTCATTTATCCAGGGGGGCAAAAATCAAACAATTTTTGAGCAGAATACACAGAATATAGGCTACGAAAGCTTTCAACAGAAATTTGCATTGCAAGAGAGTAAGACTGATTATGTGGCCATACCAAAACAGCTATTTTTTGAAAGCTATCACTTCAGGCATGTGATACCAGTGAAAAAAAAACAAAAAACAAGCTTGCCAGTTTTAGCTTGGCATGTCTTTGGCAGGAGGCTCTGTCTTCCAAGTTCATATCATTTAAGAGGAAAATTTCAATAAAGTGGGTGGAGGCCAGTGGAGGAAAAATAAGTCATTACTGCTCCTAAAAAAAGATGTATCATATTAAATGTATTAAATTTGCAAGGACTGGTCAAGTTATTTTTCAGATATGGAACGACTCAGCCAGCTGACTAGTGGCCAAATGGACGCTTCAGTATCAGTTTGGATTGACATTTGCTTTGGCTAAAAGCTACAGCCAAACTCACTGTGGTTTCCAAACAGTGACTTGTCAAACAACTTTCCAAAGATGTTGTGTTTAAGTTAATGCTGGAGGAATATTTAATTCACAATTACATTGGTGTTGGTGGTCTTACCATCAACACCGTTACCAGTTAAGTTACATCAACAACTCCCTTGTACTTCCCTCCCTCCTTGCCTCCCCCTTTGCTCCCATAGTGTGATGTGTGCATCAGGCACAAACTATTCTGTTGACTATTCTGCCTGCAAAAAAATTAAGTGCAAAAGGTAGAAATGTAGAGCGATGAAGGATCATTTACAGATTTTTTAAATTTACACATGGCTTCGTTTTATATATCAGTAACATCCAAGTTTATATGATGAATAATTAGTTAAAAGTTAATAATAGCTCAAATGTGTCATACACACCATTTCTACAGAAGCTATTTGAATAGCTTTTTGAATGTACACTCTTAGGAATCTTTTTAACATCCATAGAGAATTTAGAGCCATTCAAGTCAACCCATTGCTTCTTATTATGGCAATTTGTTAGGTCACCTGCTTCTTGAAGCAGTTTTGCCTTTGATCCATTACATATAATATGTCTCTGGGAGCTTATAGGATGAAGAAGAGAAGACAGAACATGATGTGTTTGATAAAGCGAAGAGATGAGAAGAGGAAAAAAATGGCACAGTGGTGTGATTAGATGAAAGATGAGTGAAGTGGGCAGGAGACAGAAGGTTTTTTCCGTCCGTCTCCCTCCAGCAGTGAGCAGATGTTGGACCCACAGGCCTCCACCAGCATGGATCCCCTAAAGCTGGCACTGTGGCAAACACACCAACCACCACAATATACAGTACATTCACATACACTTACATGCACTTATTCACCAAAGCACTGAACATTTCTATCCTACTGTATTGTATAACAAGGCCATGCAGTTGGGCGAATGCACTGTGAGATATATTTCAGTCAAGCATAATGAACAATTTCAATCATACACGGTTGTGTAAAGGTGCAAAGATCATTTTGTTATCTATGAAAAATCCCTTCATGTTAATAAAGAGTTTCACTGGTCTTGATGGATGTGAATATGAATTTGGAATATGATGAAACTACAAGGCTCATAATGATATTTTCGCATTAATTAAAAAGCAAAAAAGGTTTTCTTATGCAATTCATGACATACTGTAAAACAGTCAAGCCAGTTTCCTATAAAATCCAATCTGCACAATGAGGTTCTCATCCCTCTTGCTGATGATCTCATTTATTTATGTCGTTTCACAGAATCAATAATTTACTAATGGTAAAATAAAGACTTGGTAAAATCAATTTTAACATAAGATTGCAAATAGAATGTCACACCTAAAGCAAAGCAACAACTTCAAACTCTACCTTAAAATTCACAATAACATGATGACGAAAGTTGAAATACACACACCCGCAAATGACAGCAGGGGCACTGGGTCGATGAACATGTGGCAACAGATGAGAGACCACAAGAGTGTATGATAAATATTTGAAGCTTAGCACAGCAGATCTGTAAGCCATCAATCAATCTCACTGGCTTTTTGTGTGTGTGTTGGTGTTGTGAGTGCATGTCAATGTGTCTATGTGTCGCACGCAGAGACAGTTTACAAATGCTTGTTTCTGTTATGTGTTAGAGCTATGTTATGTGCCATTCACTGACAGCAAATTTAGCCTGAAGTATCGATATATTTAAGAGTCTTCACTTCTTTTACTCACTTTGTGACGGCTTGAACAGAAACGCATTTTAGAGGTCTTACAGTCTTTGTGTTCTGAGGGATCCTTGTGTGAAAAAGGCCACTTTGTGGTATTGCAGATCTTCAAAGGAAGGTCAATGATACCATTAGGTCAACAGGTCACAGCTCGAGCACTGTGTTGTGTTGGCTGCTTTTGTAAGTCTTCCCTTAAGGCTATTGTCCACCTACACTAGCTCATTACAGACACAAGCCAAAAAAAATGTGTGAACGATGGAGGAACTGCTTCAGTGTGGTTGATTTGTATTTGTTGTTATCCATCACCACCTGAAAGTCCAGTCAGGTTTGTTTGTATAGTCTAATATCATAAACAATCCTTCAATTATCCCTTTACGGAAAACAAAAGCAATGAATGCAATGAGCAATTACATTAAGTTGTAATAATACAACAATACTGAGGTACAGCAGCACATGCTAATGCTAGCATCACCAATTAATTAATTAATTAATTAATTACAGTACACCATTGTAGCTCCATTGTGTTTGCTTGCATTCAGCTGAGGCTGAATGTCATTAGCTTTGCAGGAATTTGGGCAAAAACTGAATTATTTGTCAAAATGAAACCTTCTACCTGATGATGGCACACCAGTAAAGAGATTCAATTCTTCTTGGGAGGGGCATGAATGCATGTAGCAGATTTCATGGCAACCCATCCAAAACTGTCATGATATTTCAGTCTGAACCAAAAATGTCAACCTGCTGGTTGACAGATTTATCATCTGGGCACAATGGATATCTGCACCAATGTCCAAGACAATCCATCCAATATTTTTTTGGGGACATTTTACAAAAAACAAAAATCAGGGTGGCACAGGTGGAAATGACAGGGAATCCCTAAAGTCAGGCTTCATCCTCTAGGGACCATGAATGGCTGCACAACATTTCATGACATCCCATCCAATATTTATTGAGATACAGTATTTCTCTCTGGGCCAAAGTGGTGGACCAACTGGCCAACCGACAGACTGACAGACTGAAATTTCCCTCCCTCGAGCCACACCACTACGGTGACTAAAAAGGGACAAAACCTCAGGGGAGGTAATTAAAAGAGAGATGCCGATGTAAGACAGCATTAGGAACCATAGGCAATCAAAAGGCAATTAGTAAAGACATTAACATAAAGTTGTAACAGTACAAAAAAGGACAAGGATAGATCAAATAAGCCAAGTTTGTGTTCTTCTATTTATCTGCCTAAAAGACAAAATATGACATTAGTAAAGATAACCCAGATGTGTTTATACCGTAGGATAAATTTTCAATTATTTCAACATTTTGAACCCATAAACAGGACACAACTACGTATGTAAAACAACCTTCCTTCTTATTGTTGTTCAGCTCAACATATTCAGACGGACGTAAAAGGATATCTATTGGTATTCAGCCCAGCAGTGTGAATTCAGGGTGTCTGCTCTCAGCCCAGCAGTCTGCTGCCCCTGGCCTGATGGGCTGAGACGTCTGTCTGTCCAGATGAGAGCTAGGATCCTTTGAGTTGGATTTGTTCTGATGACGGTGCAATCCCCCAGATTGTCATCCTATGCCAGGCCCTGATTGGATCAGCAGGCATGGACGAGGGACTGTGTGTGTGTACGTGCATGCGTGTGTCTGCCTGTCTGTTTGTGCTGGTGTGTGTGCACAATCATAATAATCACATTTTTGTGATTATCTCCTATTTAATATAACCATTTTATGCCTAATTATTACATATAGAGACACACCTGCTCTACATGTTAAGTGTCATGAGATGACTTTTGTTGTGAATTGGCGCTATATAAATAAAACTTGATTTGATTTGATTACGCAAGTTAATCGAAAGGGAATCATTTAATTCCTCATTATTGCTCAGCTCGTTAGATAAATACCTGGGTATTTTCATTTTAACAATACAGGCCTACAAATTCAAATCTAGAGTAGTGCATCTCTCAGTATTTGTTTACTTCCTGACAGTTTTTTGTGCTTCTGTAAGTCTTAAATAATCGAACTAAAGCAAGACATCTCTGTCTGTCTGTATGTGCTCCAAATATTTCGACAACTGTTAATCATTTACTTCATGCTTGGCAGGTGTATTGCTGGGGACCCAATGATGAGAGTTTTGCAGTATTTGATGCATGTGACACATTGAATATTAATACGTTTTAAATAGCCAATACATAGAGCTCTGTACAGCAGAGGGGTCAGGGCTTCAAGGCTCGACTCAACTCAGTAAGTGAGAATAAAGATGCTCTAGTAACGCATTACAAGTTACACCAATGGTATGAAATGGTACACACTTCCTGTCTCCTAAGTGGGCGTGGTCGCCTCTCCTGCTCATCCCCACTGGGCATTTTTAATACTAACACATTGCTGAAGGCTATTGCTTCATGTCAAAACAATACAACACTAGATACAGTCATAAATTTGATTTTTGCAGCTTATTTTGCCCCTCGGTTTTATCTGCCTAATATGCTCGCAACAGATCTCCGGATTTCGCTAGGGTTTGTTGCTGAGGCAGACAGGTCTCGAATAAAGTTAATTTTCTCCTGATTTGTCATTTTAGTGCCAGAATGTTCGGAGGAAAGGTGCTTGTGAAAAATGGGCCCAATGTTTACTTTGGTGACTATGGGGTGAAAAAAATTAGTCACAATCTGTGCTCATGTCTCCCATGAGAATGAATAGACTCAGAACCTGCTGCTAGTCTCTTAAAGGGGCGGGGCAATGGTGAAACCCATGTGACACAGATACAGGAAATAACTTGTCAGTGAGCCATCTTGGTTTCTGAACTGTCTCTGGTGAGATATACAATCAATCAAACTTTATTTGTACAGCACTTTTCATACAGCAAAGTAACACAAAGTGCTTCACACAATAAAAACAATATCCCCCACCCCACACACATACACAAAAAGCAATAAAAACAGGAACTTCGGAACAGAAGAACTGGGGAACTGAGGAAGCCCTATCTCGAGTAAAACACATAAATAAAATGCTGTCAATAATAAAATACAGGGATAAAACACTGTCAAATTAAAAAAAAAAACATTTTTACAAACACAGAGATGAGACGAGTGACAGAGATGGCGTGCGCTAAGAAGAGAATGTACACAGTAAAAACAGAGCTTACAGTCGACGGCGGTCAGCATGCCACCAGTTTACTTTGGAGAAGAAGCAGGAGTACCTGCGTAGGAAGTTACGCAATAAATGTACCATTGTGGACAAGCAACCCGTTCTCATCCCAGCTTGTCACATACCGATGTTTTGTCATGTGGCCTTCGTGTCTTATCCAGATGCGCAACGTACCCTTTAGCATCACCAGCCAACGCACTAAGCCTTCCCTTTAGCGTCTCCACCCGACGTGCAAAGCCTCACACCCCACCCGTCTTACCGTGAAGCACAAGGTCTACGTTACTTTGATTAAGTTTAGACACAAAATATCAGTGACTTTTGTTAAGTTTAGGCACAAAACCTACTTGGTTAGGTTCAGGAAATGACTGGTGATGCTTGAACTCCGGTTTCCTGGATGAAAGTTGTGTGTGTGATCCTCCACTCAACCCCCGACCTCCACCTCTTTTGGCGCTTTCCCACTTTGGAAAGTATGTCTCGCTACGTCATCTGTTCAAGTCGTCTGACACTGACCTGATGGCTTTACATTGCTGATACATTAAACTCTTGTGCGTCCAAAGGCTACCTTGAGCATCTGGATAGGACGCAAAGGGCCGTGACAAAACCTGGATATCTGATGAGCTGGGTTTGAGAACGGGCTGGGACAAGAGCGGCACCAAAACACAATTTAGCCACCTAAAAGGAGGTAAACCTCAACTGTACGATATATATCTGAGTGTTACTCATCACCCCAATGTTAAAAGTAATTTCTGCTCCACTGTTGTAAAGTGGTAATATGTGTAATATGTGTCCTCTAACGTTATTCGTCCATTTTATATTTTCTGTTTACTTACGGTCATGTGAGTGAGAAAATGGCTTTAATTCACTTATTGAAACTAAAGAGTTTCAGCTATTTTCCTTGCCCCACACAGATGCAAATATATATTTGCCATTGATTATCTTAACTTCACATTAGGCCGGTGATAAAAAAAAATCCATGCCATAACCATCGAATAATCGATGAGTTTAACCGAAGCTTTAGTCCCTATTGAATAATCTCAAGAAAAATCAAATCTTATCAACGATATAGGGGCTTGTCTTGAAACGTGCCCTTGTCCTTGTTGCCTTTTTTCCTGTTGCAACATTATATTCAAATGAATCAGCCATTTTTGCCCATCTTTCAGAGTCTCTTCTCAGTCAAACAGCTAAGCGATCAAAACCTCACGTATCGTCCCTCGACATACACAGGTACCATTTGTACAAAGTGATCCTCAATCAAAGGTTGAGATACCCTTGCAGATCTGAGGGTGAAGAGTGCGTGTGTGCATATGGGTGTGGGTGCATGAGAGTAAGGGGTAATGGAGGCGCTTCATCCCTGAGTCTTGAGAAGGGGACTAATGGTGCATGTGGTTGCTGTGGAAACCTTTGTTTGAACATAACAGCACAAGGATCTTCATTCCTCCACACAATACACACATATGCTCCCTCTCTCACTCTCACTCTCTCTGTCATATGAGAGCGTACTTCTTGCATCAGTGATTTGAAAAGAGGCAGCAGATACATAATGAAGAGTCCTTGGATGCTACAGCAAACAGTCGGCTTTTTTATCCTTTCCCTGTCTATGAGGGTTGAATATCCATCAACAAATAGTAGTTTGAGTTTTGCCACATCTCAGGAGGATGATGAACTGTAAAAAACAAAAACAAAAAAAAAACACTGCAGTTCATCAAAGCACACTTAGAGACATACACAATATGACCCACATACACACACACACACACACCCCCATCTTCCCAGGTGACCAGCATTCACGCTGAGAGCGAGTTGGCAAATTGTTAATATTGTGAGGTGCATTGCGGCTTATACATTCAAATGGTTCTTAAATTACATTTTAAATTTAGATGAGCTCCTTCAGTTAGCTGACAAATGTGTTGTCCTGTTCGCCGAGGGAGGGCTTGGGGCATCTACTTCCTAAAGAGGCAGTTCAAGAGGGACCAAACAGCCAATCAAAACACTTCATTTTTGCACACCACACAGATGGCAGGGTTTGATAATCAGGGCATTACTTTTTAGTAGTAAAAGATATACAGTGTGTGTGCGTGTTTGTGTGTGTGCCTCTTGTGTGATGTTAAGTTTTTGGGCTGTGGAAATTAATTAACAGCCTTTCAATCAGGCACATCCATTAAAACAGGTAATCATGCTTGCAGAAATTTAATCAAATTGAATGTTTGACGATGCTTCTGCAATTTCTTCCGTAAACTTCAACATTTACACAGTGCCTTCTCACACAACATACCCACTGGTTATTGTCAATAGTCTACTGTACCAACCTGGCTCACCCACTGACTCTATGCAAATATCTATGATCTATGCAAATAATGCAGGTACATGCAGGGTGGAGATAGCCTGTAAATGTTTGCACTCAATATTTAACCCACATACTTTACCAGTGTGCCCAAAGCCAAACACTTTATCAGGAGTTGTGTGTAGGTGTTCAGTATTCTTGCATTCACTGATTTTTGTGAGCTAACTATAGCTCACATAAATCTCCTGAAACCTGACTGGAGTTTGAAATTGAGAGCCACAGTGCTGCATATACAGAAAAAAAGGGGCTCTCCTCACATTCCAAGGAAAAACTACATACCAACATTCTCTATCTTAAATGTTTTTCCAATCTTTCCTGAGATGTGTGTTATCTAACCTCAAGTGTAAGTTGTTTTCTTAGGACCAACACCAATAACATAAAACTACATTTAAAAAAAAGAAAACCTTGAAAATGTGACCTGCTCAACCTTGCACTTGAACCTTTAATTCTAAGAACATGTCCTTGACTTAACACAAGGTTTATTCACATGGAGCTGAAGAGTGAAAGAGGCTATGGGCTGAGAACAGCATCAGTGAAAGACAGAACTAAAGACAAAAGAAATAAGTCTCACTGGTCGAATTTATCTCACAAGGTGTCTCTCTGAGCCACAATTTTCTGTAGCCATAGAAACTGGCACTCAGCATCTCCTGAAGGGAATGCAAAAAGGATTCATGATTCATATCAAACAACAACAGCCTGAGAATCAAAATATTCTGAGGTAAACTGCCACCACCGGACAGTCAAGCTGACATCTGTGAAAAGGAGGGGCCAAGCAGGAAACAAATGAACAAAAACAATCACATTCATCCTCTGTTCATTTAGCCGTATCATTGGTGGACATTGTTTTCTGTATGTCTCTTGTGATATCAGCCATGTTGACACATACTGACAAACTGCATGATGGTAAGAAGTAATAACTTTGTCATGCCAGCAGGACAGAATAAAGTAAAACTGGCAGCTCTGCTAGTGAGTCAACTCCTGTGGATATACTCTAATGCCGAATTCAGATCTTTTTCTGTTATGATGACCGCTGTGTCAGATGAGGTGATTGTAGAGTCATATATTTTTGCTGTGACTTGGCTGAGAGACATGACAGATAACACATTAGTCCCCGTCCAACCATGACTTGCCGTCTTTCACATTGCGTGTGATGACACCGGAACGAGAATCTAAACAAATGGCTTCTGCATTGGTGTCTATGATTCAGGCTTTTTTAGGGGGGCCAAGAAGTGTCAAACCAAATGCAAAAGCCACAACAAAACTGCAAAAGCCACAACACAAATTTAAAAGCCACAACACAAATACAAAAGCCACAACACAAATGTATTAGTCAAAAGACGAATGCAAAAGCCACAACATGAATACAAAAGCCACAACACAAATGCAAAAGTCACAACACAAATGCAAAAGTCACAACACAAATGCAAAAGCCAGATTAATGGATGTGAGTTTCAACGAAAGTCAGCAAAGAACTGAATTAATGTAAAGAAAGTAATGGAATGACCTGAGGCCGGCGGTAGCTATGGGCAGGGGTGGGCTTAGCCCACCCAAACATGCATCTTGCCCACCCAATCAAAAGTTAAGTTAAACTGTTAAGTTAAAAGTTAAAAACAGCCAATGGAAATATATTACCGAAAATATCAGTATCGCTTCTAACTTCTGATTGGTTGGGCAGCCTTCAGCCGCCTCCTAACTCGCCCATTTCTCTTCCCGTCTGGTTGGCATGTGAACTCCGTTTACCCATCTCTCTAATTCTGAAATGGCGTTTATACAGTCCAAACTGAGCTTTACGCAGTCTTTCAGTCACGTTACAGCTGTTAGTTACTCAGACTGGCTTCCTACCGCAGTTTCTGTTGAATCTACTAGGAGCACTCCTTTCGTTTTACACTTTAAGGTTGTATCCCCGTGTCTCAGAGGCAGCTGTTACTGCTAACAAGGAGCAACTAACAAACCACCACCACTAACGAACCCCAAGTGCTGAAGCTCGCGGGTAGACTGGAGCTGCTTTCGGGACGGACGGAGTTCAGAGGATCATATGTGACATTTACTGACGTGTGGCATCAAATAATAATCCGTTTGACAACAAAGTAATCGACTAACAGAAACTCTTCAGTGCTGCTAAAGTTTTTAAAACCAACACTAGTGCTGTGTAACCTTCCAGTTTATCTGGTGCTGCTACAGTAGTGCTAATGTTGCTTGATAGTTTGGATAGCTTGACTGCTTATTCCCACCGTGTGTCCACAATTAATGTAATTAACATCATACAAGTTCTGCTTCATGCTCACTCAGACTCCAAATCAGGAAGGCTTTTTACATTTTCAGAGTGAGTGAAGGAATCAGGAGAGAGGAGACAGAAGTGAGGAAGAATTGCAGATGTGATGGCATTGAAAGAAAAACAAGTAGAGAGTAAAAAAAAAAGATTCACGAAGGAACAACCCATTCAATATTTAAAGAAAGGTTTAAGGAGGAAAACGAAACGCATGTAGGCCTGCTTGTAGCAGCCCAGGCATCAGACACATTAACAAATTCAAAGCAGGAAAACTGGTGAGGAAGATCCACCTGTATCTGGATGAATTCTTTTTAAACGCACAATCTGCTCTCCACATGTAAACTAGAGGACACCATCACTAACAAAAGTTAAAGCCTATATTGAAACCTGCTATAAAAGGACTTGGAGATCTTTTAACACTGCACAACTACTCTATTAACATGATTTTAACATGCTTTCTTAAGCTGTTAAAGAGTTGTTGACCTCAGCAACTACCTAAATATTAAATACTTTTTTTAAAGGTATATAATTATATTAAGGTTTCAGTATAGACTTGATTAGTTAATTTTGTTATTTTCTTTGTCACTTTTGAGTTCAATAAGACTTTGTAATTTTGTGACTATTGGCTATGGTAGGAAGTCTGTCTCACTTGATTAGGTTTTAAGCTCTTCCAATGAGAATAAGTGTTATGGAGTTGATTATGAATTGATTTTTATTTTAGGGTAAATCAATCTGCACTGACTCAAATCATAGGGTAGCAGCAAACTTAGAAATGCTGCTTCACTACCTCCCAATTTCTCCCTCTTCAAATTGTTCTTTACAAATTAGAAAACTACTTTATTAATTCCCATGGGGAAATTAATTTGCTGCACTGAACCACTGAGCCAGTGATTCAAATTGGCAACCTTCGGGCTACTAGTCCACCTCTTTAAATTGCCCTGGAATGACCCGCCCTATTGTGCCGCTGATTTGCTAGTACATTTGTTGGTTGATTGGTTAAGGTATGAGGTTAGGTTTTGGCATAAGGCCTGATGATTGGTTAGGGTTAGGGAAAGAATATCACAGTAAGCCAATCACAGGCAGAGAAGGGCGAGTGAGAAACAGTGCATGACATGGTAGACTACTATCCATGAATGCATTATGTTGTCAGCTAACACAAAGTTTTGCGTGTTTGAGAAGTAAGTGAAACATTGTTCGCTAGTTAACTATGATTGCTATGGCTATGTGATTGGCGCAAATGAGCAACGTTTGTCATATTCATGTACTCTGCCATCTAATGTTTGGCTTATGATGCTAGCTGTGCAGTAATGCTAGTATCATGTCATTTAGCTAATGTAAATCAATCAGATAAATGTATGAGGCACCTGTGTATGGAGGTATAGCGATATTGACACTGGTTTGCTCAACAGTTTTTTATAACTGTCAATCGACAGTAATTAAACAGTAACAACAGTTGCTTTTCAATCTATGCTTCAGCAAAAGGTCTTTAAGACGTCTCCATGGTAACCTTAAGTGAAGTAGCTGTTTAAATCACACAAATATCTCACCATTTGTATGTTTTTAACTTATTAACTTAACTTATAACCTACACTGATTGATCAGCTCCCAGTCTGTCTGTGAGTAGCAGGTTCTCCTCACTCGCTACAGTGGGCTGGGAAATAATACCAATTGATAGAGAAATACATAATAATAAATAAATTAGATGGCAGAGTACATAAATATGAACAACATTGCTCACTTATGACAATCACAAAGCCATAGCAATCATAGTTAGCTAGCGAACAACATTTCACTTACTTCTCAATCAGGTAAAACTTTTCTCTTCCACACATGTTGGCTGATAGCATAATGCATTCATGGATAGTAGTCTACCATGTCATGTGTTGTTGCTCACTCTCACCTGCCCCTCTCTGCCTTCGATTGGCTTAGCATGACACTTTCCCTAATCTCCTCATTCCTAAAATTAACCAATCCAACCAAAAAAGGAAACGAGTACTAGCCAATCAGAGGCACAGTAGGGCGTGTCATTCCGTGGCCATCAAGAAAATTGGCTTGACTTGGTTTGAATGAAGGGTGTTTTATGATAAGTTAACAAGTTGATTAAACTCATCTTAGTTTGGTAAAATTGAGAAAATTCAATTCAGAAGGTGTGTGGTTGTATTTTTCTGTTCTGATTATATTTCCTTTGTTAACATTTTGTGAGTTTATTTTGTTTATTTATTAGACCATGTAAGAAAGTGATTATCACTCAAACACATCCCCCAGCTGAAACTACATCACAAAGGGGTTGTCAGCCATACTGTATGTACTGTATACCATCCAAAAGAATAACTGAAATTCATAGTGTTATGTTTTTGTACAAACAACATGCAAATGTAACATGCTCTTAAAGCTGTTTCACTCCACTTTCAGGCTTCCATGTTTGCTTCAAAACCATTATCCTGGAAGAACAGCCACGTTTTCGGACTTCACAGAAAACACCATATTCACTGCCAATGAAAACATAATAAGCAAGCCAGAACTATTTGTGAACAGTACTTGGTAACGTTGAAAATACTGTTCTGAATCATAATAAACAAGAATGGGAGCTCTTCATTACCAAAAATTTCCCCTTTCTTGCACTCACATTGCAATCCAGTCAGATTTGCCACATTTTGCCTGCTCAAGTAAGCGGCAG
Source organism: Hollardia meadi (assembly GCA_037974645.1). Lineage (NCBI taxonomy): Eukaryota > Metazoa > Chordata > Actinopteri > Tetraodontiformes > Triacanthodidae > Hollardia > Hollardia meadi. Next base: position 14,241 of record JBBPCS010041754.1, read on the forward strand.
CAATCAAGGCCCTGCCTGCTGGGCCCACTACAAGGCAGCTGTGCCTCATTACCAATCAGAAGAAAAAGAGACAGGGCCCCTGGGAGACACCAGGACTGCAGTGGTATGTGGCGATATAGCAAAAAGATGGCTCTTCCACTTTTCTTTTTTGTCTCATGATTTCTGTATCTCATGCACACCTTACTTGTTTCGCTGCTTTGTAGCTTTGTTTCTTCTCTTTCTTAGCTTCCCTTGTTTCTACCTTTCTTCACATTACTTTTTTGCATTCTTGGCAACAGATTTTGCTGTTAATTTTTCAGTAAATAAATAAATAACACCTGCATAATTGTATTTTTCTTTTTCCATTACTGTTGTTGCCAAATATCTGCCACATTCAGAGGCAAATTCTGTCTTCTCCTTTGCAGATATGCTCTACATCGCAATTATTTTCAGAAACGCACTAAAAACAAGGTGCACTGTCATTTTGCTGCTTTCCCTGATGTAGTGCATCATGGTGAACATAATGGGAGCAGAGCCCGGGGTACACATATTGGCTGTTTTAAAATGTAGCAAATTAAAAATCATAGGCAGGCTAATTCTCTATCACATTTTAAATCACCGTCTAAAAGTAATTACTTTTAATTACCTTTTTTTAAAAATACCTCTGACATCCTTTTTTTATGGTTTATCTATATTTTACTGAGCTTTCCAATAATCCTTTCAAAAAGAGCTATTTAATATATACAGAGCAGATTACACATTTTGGGATATTTATTTGGTACGTTTACTTTTCAGTCTGGTGCAGTGAACATGACAAACTGAGAGCTTATGTGACAATTTTTGTGTATGCGTGTTTTACTGAAGATTGTGGACACCAGTGCACATGAGCTACATATAATAATAATAATAATTATAATCGTAATAATAATAATAATAATAATAGCAACAAACAAACCAAATATAAGTTAAGAGAAAGTTAAAGGTGGAAGTCTGTACATAAGTACTCCAACTATCAAACACAAAACAGAGCGAGGTAAGTGTCAAAGATTTTGAAATTAAGAAAAATGAGCATATAAAATAAAAGTAGAGGTTATCTTGGAAATAGCGTGTGATGCTTATTCTTGTGTATGTTCTTTCTCTTGTGTATGTTCTTTCTCTGCACTATAACAGAGAATGGGTGGACAGGAGCATATTTCCTTTCCTTTTGCAAGAAAAATATTTCATAATTATTTGCTTGAGTATAGCCGGCCCCATTATGCTTTCATGGTAAAACAAGAGCTACTTTTCATTCTACTGGAAAATGTCACTAGAGTTTTGATAAATTAACTTTCCATTTTACCGTCCAGTAAAAATTGTGAAACTGTGAAAAGCAATTTCTTTGACTTCTCTTGTCTCTGTATAAAGAAAAGAGACTTTGGTCCCCAGGTTGAGCCTGAAAATCCAACAGGCCAATAACTATTCATCGTATTGTTTAGTATACTGAAAACACACCAGGGTTAAAAAGTCACAATATGCCTCCATTGTAAAGTCACTATATGCTTTCAAAGGGCTTAAATATTTGCTTTACTCAGGTAGAACACAACCTGTTGTGGCCAACGGCAGTACCACTAGTACCTCTTTTATTCACATTTTTTAAATAAATGAATTAGGTGTAAAAGTAAGGAAACCGCGCAATTCACCTGTACATAGATGTAGATAATTTATATACAACAGCGCCATCTGTTACCCAGGGAATTTGTATTTCTGTATTGCACAAACTTTAATTGACCTTAATTTAAAGGGACAGTTAACCCTAATATTAAAAATACATATTTTCCCTCTCACCTGTTGTACTATTTATCAATCTAGATTGTTTTGTTGTGAACTGCTGAGTTTTAGAAATATTGGCTGTCATGAGTTTTATGAAGAAACACTGCTGTTGAGTTTTTTCAAATTTTTTTTTTTGCTTTGGGCACAAGTGATGTGCCATCTACTTCCATTTTATTGGAGAGAAGGCAGACATCTCTTTAATTGATATCTTCAACGTGCACCAAAACAATCTAGATGGATAAATCGCACTACAGGTAAGATGAAAAATGTGTATTTTTGATTTTGGGGTGAATTGTCACTTTTAAGATAAAAAAGATTTTTTTTAAATGCATGATATTCTGATGTTTTCTAACAGTTCCACTGCAGAGAATCTTACTACTCATAATGGGACACCAACTGAAAGAGTATCCTCTTGTACCTTGGTTTTTGGCTCAATTAAGATAAGATAAGTTATCTTTATTGTCACTGTACAAGTACAACGAAATGTCGTTGGAGCAAGCCTATAGATGATTTAAAAAAATGCATATTTAAATCAGGACCACTATAGTCAAACAAACTTAGATTCCCATTTGTATTAAGTTATATTTGCCAGTATTGCTGTGTTCTGAGAGCTCCCTGCCCTTCCATGTGCCTACATGGTAAGGCTAAGGCAGGGTACAGAACAGAGCAGGCATCAATGTGGACAGAAATTACATTGATTAAGTCAGACACAGCATAAAAAGGAGGAGCTGGGGTGGAGGTGGGTTGCAAAGCGGATTGCAGAGTAGGCAGGTCAAAACAGCTTAAATAGAGCGCCCTGTATGAGATTTGCTAATTGAATGCATAGAAGACTCAGCTGAGCCATCAGCTGACGTGGGCTGGCTTCAGATCAGCTGATTTAGCTGAGATTGTGAGCTGAGCTTGACTTCCGTGGCCTGCCAGAACTAACGCAATGCTCAATTAACTGACTTAAAAGCAAAACTTGCATTCTTTTGTATACATAAGACATGTATCCCCTAGAACTGCAAAAGCAAATGTTCAGTCGACTTATTTTTCCGTTCCGGACTATGGTGATATAACTCATTTGGCACTCTTGCCTTCACTCTTAAACCTCTCAGTGCAGTCTTTCATTCTGCCCTAAGGTCAATAAGTGGGCATGAACATTGTCAATTGAATAAGAAAGACATGAAAAACATCTTACGTGTCTTTTTGATTACTACAGATCAAGTTTGCACTACCCAAGAACTTATATTATCTAGTCTTATAAAAAGAAATTATTTACTAAAAATATTAATATTGAAATTAGGAAACCAAAAAAGTGGAACAATTTGCAGAAACATGCAAAATTAGAGGGGCTGTACCTTTTGCACAATTAAGGACCCTTTTGACTGGCTTTACCTGGTACTATGTGAATGTATGTGTTTTGTTTAACTATTTGTTATGTGTTTTGTTGAATTGTATTATGTATGTTTGTTATATAATGTCAGCCAGACTCTCTCCAGCCAGCTCTAGCTCCTGAATTGTCTAGCCACTGGCCTGCTAGCCTCCTACCAGCTCCGGCTGTCTGTCTGACACCTGCTCCTGGTTCTCTGTCACCAGCTCGGTCCACAACTGCTCCTTGCTCCAAGTCGGCGACCCAGCCAGCACCAGCTCATGGTTTCCAGTCGGCAGATTTACCGACTGCTGCCTCTGGTTCTCAGTCAGTGGCCCAGCCAATTCCTGCTCCTGGTTCCCAGTTGGCAGTTCCTGCTGTTTCTGCAGCTTAGGAGGGGGTCAGGAGGAAAGGCAAAATCAGAGGGTCAGAAATCTTGGGCAGACAGCCCAGTGTCTAGAGAGCAGAGGAACCAGAGTCCTCAGGCATGATCACAAAATATTACATTAATATTATACTCTATTAGGTACACCAATCAGTAATTTCAAATATTTTTTGCTTGTTGTCCCCTATATTATTTTATGATTTGGCAAATCTATCAGCAAATCATGTTTATGTACATAATAGAGGTATAAATAAAAAGTACATATATAAAGTGTCAACATGGTGTCCCAAGTCCCAGTTATCATCAGAGAGAGCCGCAGATCAGGAATTAACCCCCACATCCAGGTCTATCACATTAAAAGAATAAGATTACACAAGTGACCAAATAGGTCTCTTATCTTTCTGTCTCATATCAGATGACTCTTTTAGTCTATTAAATACAGGTGTGTTCACTTCTTCAATTTTACCTGTGGTGAAACATTATATTAGTCATGTCCACATGAAATAAAAGCAGTTTGTCTCTTTTTTATGCGCATAATTTGGACACTTTTCTTTTCGCTTTTCTGTCTCTCTACCTCATGCTACACCAGCGAACGTAGATAAATGCACACTGTTAGCCTTAATATTTGAATTATGGCAAGAAACAACAGTGTTGACCTTATGTCAAAGACGTCTATGTATTGTTTTGCTGAGATATCTAACCTTACTAAAGTTTATCATGCAGTTAAATTGTTCTAATAAATAAACAAAACAAACTCACAAAATGTCAAGACAGGAAATATTCTTACCTAACACCTATTTTCCTCACTAAAGAGAAAAATACAACCTTCTGAATTCGAGTTTCTCACTTTGACTGAAGACAAGCTTAACTGTCTTGTTAACTCATTGTAAAACATACTTCATTCAAAGGAGATATAAACTAAATGAAACTCACCAAAACCATCTTCATTTGTCTTTCCACAATCACCTCTGATTTGGTCGAAATAAATCTTCAATTCACCAACTCTATCTGTTCTGCTGCTTGACTTCTCTCCTGTCCTCACCTGCTGTGTCCTGTCTTCCCTTAAGTGCTTGTCGGAGCCACTGTGCATCACCTGCAAACTGGCCTCTTCTGATTTGGAAGACAGTATTGGGTCCCAGTGTGGTATTCAGCCATTTTCGCGCTGTTTTGAGCTGCGTAGCTGTTGCCCACAGTGACACAGGCAGTTCTTCAGTTAGCTGTAATACCACTAGCTCCACCACAAAGTCAGCTAACGGTCCAAAAATAATTACAGCCCAGGTTCACTACAGCAGACAGTAGGATATACCTTCGAATTCTGGCCATATTTTACAAGTTGCCCCTACTTACTGCTTTCTGCCAGCTCAATGTCTGCGCGGTTCTCTGATGTTCTTCCCGCTGCACTGCTAGCGAAAGTGAGCTGATCCACAGGAGCGCGCATTTGTTGTTGCACACTTTCGGGTCAAATCGGTGCGTTCACTGACAATCCGCATAAGTGTCACCTGTTTACGTTCTTGTGCCCTAGCCCATCTAAACTTCTAAAAACTACATAGGAGGAAGCGAAGGTGAAAGTTAGCGCGAGAAAAGACGTGTGTAGTGTGAGTGTGAGATTTGTGTCAATTTTGTGAGTCGGCAGCCCTGAAATAAGTCAACTAAACCCAAAACCATGACAGTTGTGCGTCATCAAAAAAACAGAAATTGCTCGGGCTTGGTTTAAAATGCACTTAAATACCTTGCTACAGGAACATGTTCATGAGAATCATGAAGGTTGAAAGTAGGCCTACATCTCTTCATTGGACTGGCTTTCCTCCGCAGTTACAATGATGTGTCATTTGTACGTTTTGGATAATCTAATCAGTCTTTTCGTGAGTGAAACTCATCTTAAAAGAAAATTGAATTTCACAAAAGTAATATGACATGGTTCTGGCCTACTGTACTAGCTCTCCACAAAAGCACACTGGTAGTAACCTGGCATCTGTCAGTAATATACACTAGTGACCAGCCCTCTCCCTTTCCCAGCCACCCCAGCACTAGTCTGAATGTCAGTGTTTTCTGGGCTCCTAATGTGTTCCTAAAATAGTATCTCCATTGCTGAGCCTCTGTGAAAGGCCGCTCCAGAAAAGACATAGTGAGTCTGACTCACAGCAGAGGCTGCAGAAACATCCTCTATCCCAAAGTCAATTAAGCATACATGGGGGTGTATGCGACCTCAAAAAAGCCAGTGGATGGATGTCCAGTCTCCCCCCCATCTTTTCTACTCTCTAGCTTACCCTCTGTCACTCCTTCTCTAAGGCTTTTATTTTCCTCTTTTTGCCAATCAAAGTGAATTGTACAGTCTGGGCTGCGTGTTAAGTGTTTTTCATCCAATTAACATGTTCACGTAAAATTAAGGTGATGAGATGATGAGCAAGAGTGCATATGCTGCAGCACATGGAGCAGGCAGCCCAAGCAGATGAACTGGTATAGAAAATGGCTATGCACTCACACACACACACGCACACACACACACACACACACGCACACACACACACACACACACACACACACACACACACAC
>JBBPCS010041773.1:0-20314 GCA_037974645.1 Hollardia meadi
AATATAGACTCTCTCACCACCTTCAAATCAAGACTCAAAACCCACCTGTTTAAACTAGCATATTCAGTCTGACGTTGACTATTACTGTGCATTGTTTTTAGTCTCCTTCTTATAGTGTATTTTAATTGGTGTATATTTGTATATATATGCGTGTATTCTTTATGCTTTTTGCTGTTTTACTGTCTTGTAAGGTGACCTTGAGTGTTTTGAAAGGCACCTATAAATAAAATGCATTATTATTCTTATTAACCAATGAAATTAACTGTATCCGTATCCATATTCGGAAGGGGCGTGGTTTAAATGAAAAGTGGGTGGTGCTTATTCATGGACTGGGTAGGGGCTATCAGTTGATCAGAAGGTGTTATGTATTGTTATTTACAGAACAGTCTCAGATTGAGCTTCAGATCAATGTTTTTGATCACGAGAGTAAGAGAACTGTTTACAGAAAAAGTTTTTTATAAACTTGAATAAATAAACTTTAAGCAGCTTTCAAACCAGGATTTTTCTTCATCATGAGTACAGACATTGACACATTTTACTCGGATGATACTCGTAAAAAGTATCTGTACTGGATACTCGTTTCAGTCGAGTACTCGCTCAACCCTATTATCAAGTGTGCGGACCCTAATTTTCCCATTCAGCAATGCCCTTTAAAGACATTGTTCAAGTTACAAGTTTTCCCCTTTTCACTCAGTCATTGAATATTTCAGGTAACTTGATTTCAAATATCAGAATCAGAATCAGCTTTGTTGGCCAAGTATATGTACACATACAAGGAATTTGACTCCGGTTTTACACTGCTCACTAAAAGGACTTAAGGACATACAGTTGGACACAGAGTGGGCTGAACAATAAGTTAGAGAAAAAGTGTACATATAGACAATATAAACAATATAAACAAATGTACATATGTACAGTAGTGACAAAATAAATATAATAATAAACATCTGGCAAGATTTCTTTCTAAACAGAAATGTTGATGTTTTAATGATACGTTAACTACATTCTTGCTCATTACAATTTCTGTAGTCTCTGAAACGATTGAATGAGATAAACAGTGCACCCTCAGTGCTGTGTATCCAGGTTCTCTAGGTGTTTCTGCAGAATAATTTTTTCTACTCACAGGAATGATCTGGCCACATACTCCAATGGGCTCATGTCGTGTGTAAGTAAAATATTCTCCATCTAAAAAAACCCAAACAATTATAGTTTAGTGTAACTGCAACTGTTAGTGTTAAAATATAACTGTCAAACATAGCAATCTCATCTAAATCTGTCATTTAAAGCTGTGAGGAATCACAGTGTTGGTGGCCGATACTGAAAGGAGGGCCACTCACCTACGGGGATGGTTTTGCCGTGAATCTTGTCCGCCCAGCCACCATAATATCTCAGGGTTTTGATTGTGGCCATTAGATCTACAAAATATGCCATGAGAAACACTTTGCCGGAGTCCAGAGCCTCTAGTGTCTAGACATAAAAAAACAACACATTAATTAGTATACAAGCATCATGACTTCATGTTTGATTGATCTGCAAACCTGAATTTTGTGGAGCAATAATCAAACTGAGGATTTATTGCACGTGTGTGCATATGTGTGTGTTCCTCACTGCAAGTAGAAGCCGGTCTCTCTCCACTAAGTCCGCGAGTCTGTTAAGGAGTTGACCTCGATCTGAGGCGTCCATGGATCGCCATGGTGACCCCATCTGGAAGGCGGCTCTGGCACTCTTCACTGCCTTGTCCACATCTTCCTACAGGAGGTTCAAGTGGAGGATGTGGTCACAAAAGACAAGTCAATTTTATTTGCATAGCCAAATATCACAAATTTGCCTCGAGGGGCTTTAAATTCTGTACAGCATACGACACTGTCGATCTTTAGTGCCTCGATTTGGTGCAGGTAATACTCTCCAAGGAACACCTTTAATAAGGAGGAAAATTCTCACAGCATAACATGCCGTAAGGAACTCACTCCACCACCTTCATTTGTGAATTCCTGCTCATACAGAGGTACATGTGATTTATTGATGGTCTGTAATATACTCACAGAGTCAGCCTCCTCCACTTCACACAGAAGCTTCCCTGTGGCGGGATTATACACAGGAGTCTTTCTCCCGCTGCAGGACTCATGCCACTCATTATTGATGAACAGCTGCGATATCAGATGAGAAATGGAAAAGAATAATACACACAGAAACCGATTATTAAAGAACATTCTCTCTTCAAGCGGTGTCTCCCCTGCTCGTTGCCTCAGAGCAGATCAAAGACCGTCCTAAACACATGACGCAGAGTATCAGCTCTTCTCAGCCTGACAAAATGAGTAACCTGTATTTAGTGGGAGTCATTTTGCCTGCTTTGATATTTTTTATGAGACGCATCTGGATGCTGTAAAGCTTGAACAGTATTCTCAGGTAATTTACCTTCAACAGACTGAGAAAGGACCAGTAAATATTCTTCCACATTCATCTTGTTTAATCTTTTTAAAACCACATTTCCACTTTTTTTTTCACAGCTAGAAATGTCATCCCCAGGACATGACACATCTTAGTGTGAGAATAAAAGGAAAATACTTTTTAACATAATATTCATTATTTTCTGTGCCTCAAATCAAAATTGCAATCAAGACTTGATTTCTTAATGTAAAACACCTACAAGAGTCACTCTGCAGTAAGATTGTACCAGAATTTTAAACTTCAATTCAATACTGCTATAAAAAAAACGATACTCAATAACTCTTTCGATACCACGGCAAAAAGAAACTCGTGATATATGTAGTGACTGACAGAGAGCTTTGTCACATGGTGCAACGACCAAAGGCTCAATTTGATGCTTCACACACATGTGAGATCTATACAATCAGCACAGTTTCAAGGTGGGCGCCCAAGATTAAGTCATGTGAAGTCAAGTTTTATTTATATAACGCTAATTCACAACTTGTCTAGTGACACTTTAGAGTAGGTCTAGACCTCGTGTCAGTAGTCCAGTATCTGACCAAATGTGAAATATGGTCTCAATCTCGTCTTCTGCTCCTGAGTTATGGTGTTAAATAATGGCCAGAAAAGTGTTTTTGCAGAACATTATGATGTCCCAGCGAAGTTGACCTTTGACCTTTTGGATATAAAATGCCATCACTTTATCCTGTTAGACATATATGTGAAATTTTGTCATAATTAGCTCCTGAGTTATAGCTACAAACACATCAGTGACCCCTGACCACCAAATTCTCATCAGTTCATCTTTGAGTCCAAGTGAACATTTTTTGCCAAATTTGAAGAAACTCCCTCAAGGCATTCCTGAGATACCGCGTTCAGACGACCTGAAAACATATTGCCTCTGGCCATGGCTGTCACCGGCGTTGAGGCATAAAAAAAGTCCCAGGCACACAAAATGGGATCGTTTTTTTCTTTCTTTATTACGTAAAAACCTGTACACAATACTGGTACAGAAAAATGTAAGCTTACCTTAGTGTACTGAATGGGGGGATCTGGGATTGGCACGGGCAGGGCCTGCATCTCAGGCCCGTCTACAGGCTGTGGTTTATGGCTCTGGTCTGGACCCTGGTGGATGCACCCATTACCAGACTGCTGTTGCTGCTGGTGGTGGCTGTTGTCGCACTGGGAGTTCATGTTGGCATGCTTTCCCTCTGAAAAATGAAACACATGGAAGCCAGTGTCCACTCCAGCTTGTTTTTGTACATGCGTTTGTGTTTACCCATACACTGCGCTGTATGTGCGTGTGAACATGTGATTGTGAAAGTTAATATCTAGGATCGATGAGCGAGAATAGCTCCTTTCATGTTTCATAATAACCCTGTGCATAAGTTGCCATCCCAACCCGCCGGAGAGAGACTGTGCTAAATGAGGGACTGGCACTGTCAGCAGGGTAACACCACGGGTTCAAGGGTTACGACTGGCACCGTAAAGTCGGGCTGGCTCTGAGCTGTGGACTCAACTGACCTCATTTGGACAGAGGGGATCAGAGAACAGCAGGACGCAGGCCAGGACAAAATACTACCAGAGGTTTGCCTCATTGTATTTGCCAGAAAACTCTAAACTTTGTTTATAAACAGGCTTAATTGTAAGAAACAGTGTAGAGAGACGAAAAAGAGTGTATGAATATTCCTCCTTACATACAGAGGCATGTAAGTGGAACAGACAAGTGCACATTATTAACATGATATATTATATCCAGGTCCATTCAAAACCTTTTGTTTTAAGATTAATCTTGAGCTGTGGTCAGATTTTTTTAATTAGGTCTGGAACTATTAATAAATTATTGACTTTTTCAGCATTCATAGATCAATAATTTTTCTTCCAATTAATGAGACAGCATTGATATTTTTCTAAATTTTGTCCTATAGCATAATAGTTTTCCCTCCAGAACTACATATACATAAAATAAAAAAAAGACCTACTGAAAAGCAATGGGCTTTAGAAGGAAGGGCAAGTTTATTTCACATCCAAATGCAAGAAGAAGAAAAAACGGCTTCAGAGCAATAAAAATGTAAAGAAAGGTGAGGAATTATTTTTTAAAGAAAATAAAAAATAAAAACTGATTTAAGATGGTTCAGGATGAGTATTTATGGTTCTGTCAAAGGTAGTGCAGAACATAAAATTTATAAACCTGGATTAAATATCCTCTGGAGGTTGTTCCATCTCTGTGGTGCATGTTTAATCTTAGGCTATTTCCACAGCAAATCCTAATCGGATTCAAGATCTAAACTGCGGGCTGTAATAGGTCTTAAAAGGTTTTGTTACCTGTGGAAGGTGCCGGTGAGGTGCCTCTGGTCTGGTGGGTTCCCGCTCCGGTGACGGGCATGTCGCGGCTGTCTGCCTCCCCTCACCGTCAGTGGACCGAGACCCGCCGAGCAGCTTTATATACTCGCCGCACTCAGCGCTACAAAACAAGAGACGGCTGCACCACGTACCGTCGTACCGGGACTCCTCCTCGGTCCTCTGAGGGTCCTGCTGCACGCGCTAATCACCGTTCAGACGGAACCAATCCCTGTTTACCCCACGTGCCCGGTGCCCCGCGAGGCAGGCGCGCGCGCACGTCAGTTTCTTTTCTTTGACAATGAAGCACAATAGTGAATGGTATAGCTACGTGTTTTTAATTGACTGTTCATTGATATTTTCTGTACATTTAATGTATTATAGACAGTTATGATTCAGGAAATGTATTTTTTAGCTCCATCACTTTGGTGAATATTCAGGCTTTCACTTACTTTTCCTATTCCTGTAGGTATTTTTCATCTATTAATGAGACTATGAGTGACATCCACATTATTAGTGGACTAAATATCTTTCTTTACTTTCCTTTTCCCACTAAATCACCTTTTCCTGCTTAACCTGTCTGTCTAGTTTCTATTCCAACTATTATTAAGCCTATTTGCACATGGCACTCTTAATTAGGTAATAATTTGTAAGTGAATGAATATTATTATTATTATTATTATTTAAATGAGCCCCCCCATAGAAATCAATGACAACTGTTTAATAATCTAATGACAAAGTCTGATCACAGCTAAAAAAGAAGAACTGTGTGAGCTGATGTAGACAAAAAGCTGCTTTGAGCGAGGCCAGACATTTCTCAGTCTTTGAAGTGCTGGCCACTTGCTGCATTGCCCCTATTGCTTCATTGCATCACTTTGTGTCCGCATGTGGCACATACAGAAGATCTACAAGGCAGCAAACATAATTGGGAAGATGTTTGCTTTGATAAGGGGCCTCCTGCTGCTTCACTGTCTCCCAGGAACAATGCGATCACATAACTTTGTCTGGTGCGCCCATTTTGATCTCGGCTGTACACACACACATACACACAAGAATTATCCCCCTGCAGGGACTACACAACCTCTGTAATTAACCCTTGTTAAACAATGGAAAGATCAGCAGAACTGCAGTGGAGAACCTATCTTCCCATACTAATGTGTATTGCTCTGTTTTGTCACGCGGTTGACTTGAAGCTTGTGCTATGAAGGCAGTGGGTTTGGGTTAGTTATACTCCATGTTTTGAGAACTGGATGTAGCATTTGTCCAAATTCAGCTTGTCTATCTCAACAATTTTGTGAAAAAGTATTCCTCTGTGAGGAATTATTACTGGTAATTTTTTATCAAAACTTATTGTCACAGTGTACATACTCATTTCAAGTTGTTGCCATTGTGTATGTGGCTGTCAGCCAGGCCAAGTAATGCTTGAACATAAGCAACACATTCTCCTTCCAGACATTTCACCATCTAGTCTGGCTCCACAGAGTCAATATGTGTGTCTCAGCTCTGTCTGCCAGAGCTAATGACAAGACTGGACCGCTTCGGCCTGGAGAGGACGTGGACCACCAGGTCAAAGGAGCTGTCGCTCGGCCTGACAGCACCGGGTGTCCCACAGTTGAGCTTGAGCTAAATTGACAGTTCGGTGGAGAGTGAGAAAGAAAGGAATGAAAGATGGAGAGGGAGAGATAGTGAGAGAACTGGGGGAGAAGGATGTAACACAGGCATGGGTGAAAAGAAGGGAAATGAGGGATGAAGGCACAGGAGAGAAAGTGGGAAAAAGAGAGAAGAGAGTTTGAAGAAAAGAGAGAAACAAAAGGCTGTGATGATCAAATTAGAGGCCACAAGTTAATATTACAAAAGATTTTTTTTAAATAGAATGAATGAAAGAGAAATAAATCTGTCACATATTAAATTTCAGTTCTCTTAATGGTGGACAAATCCACGTGCCTTTCTCAACGTAACATGTTATCTGCTGCATGAACATTGAAGTCAATCTAAGCAGACGTAGAGCGCCTCTTTGTGACACATTACAGTAATTACATTGCTCGTAAAACAATGCTGGGGTCTGAGACACCAGTGGTGGAGAAAGTTATCAGATTCTTTACTGCAGTAAAAGTGATATTATCATAGCGTTTTATTCTGTACAAGTAAAAGTCCTAAATTCAAATTGAAAATATATGATTGGTGGAGGGTCTTGGTCGATTTTCAGGGTTCCTATAGACAATGTTGTTGGCTTTTTTCTATCCATGTTGTGTTTTGAAACACATTTCTTACATATAAGCCCTTGGAACTCCTTTTTAAACCAGTGCACTGCAACAACTAACAGCCTCCAACATTGTGAGGGACAGAGGGAACAGAAGAGGAGGGGCCCATGGTGTGAATGGTTCCGGTCTGCGGTCAAATGGGCCGATGCGCTCACTGGCTTCCCGGGCTGGACTCAATGTCCTTCAACCTGAGCCAAGTTTCTCGCCATGTGCGCCTCTCCATTGTGAGCTGGCAGCAGCTCCCTCTGCAGGGGTCCCGGCTGCTGCTGAAAAGGACGTCCCGTACTGTTCCTGAGGATCAGACCTCAAACTTCTGCCTACAGAGTATTTTGGTTTCTGCTCTGCTCTCTCGGTCTGGTTCTTTTTTCTTTTTTACACCAAAGTTACAGAGGATACTGCATGGTGAGTTTTCTATCCAAATAGTTTCCTATCTTTATTTCCCTTTTCCTTCTTTATTGTTTAATTATTAATACTTTGAGCACCAGTCACAGTTTGTTGATTTAGAATAATTTAATGGGAGGCTCTTATTTTCCTCTTATGGACAAGTTTTCACTTTCACCTCATTTGTCTTTTAATGATCTCTCTCTCTCTCAGTATTTGCAGTTTGCCTGCCAAGATGAGACTGACGTTTGGGACTCTGCCCATTAAGGAGAACCCTTGTGCCTCTCTGACTAGTGTCACCATTGCCTTGTGTCTTCTGACCCTCATCCTGATGGCCCTCAGGGGCCGAAAGAGCCACCACCACTACTCCCAGTTGGACCACAAAAAATATCCCCCTCCTCCTGGCCCCACGCCGTGGCCCCTTATCGGCAATCTGCTCCAGATGGGGGACCAGATTCATCTTTCTCTAACCCGCTTGAGGCTCCAGTACGGTGATGTTTTCAAGGTATACATAGTAAAATGCGTTTGCTTTAGGTGGACAGATGATTCGTTTATTCATCGATCATTTGTTCATTCCTTCACTTTAGATGCGTCTGGGCTCTTTGACTGTTGTCGTCCTGAGTGGATACACCACCATCAGACAGGCGCTGGTTCGGCAGGGAGAAGCTTTTGCTGGGCGACCTGACCTATTCACCTTTTCTGCAGTAGCCAACGGTACCAGTATGACCTTCAGTGAGAAATACGGCCCAGCCTGGATGCTGCATAAGAAACTGTGTAAGAATGCCCTCAGGTCTTTCTCGCAGGCTGAGCCCAGAGGATCTGGTGCCGCCTGCCTGCTGGAGGAGCACGTCTGCGCTGAGGCAGCCGAAATGGTGGAGGTGATTCGGGAGCAGGCCGCTACTAAAGGGGAGATGACGGGTATAGATCCAGTAAAGCCTCTGGTAACCTCAGTGGCAAATGTTGTCTGTGCCCTCTGTTTTGGGAAAAGGTATGACTACAATGATAAGGAGTTTCTCACTATTGTTCACATCAACAACGAGGTGCTGAGGATCTTTGCAGCGGGGAACCTGGCTGATTTTTTCCCTGTGTTCCGCTACATTCCAAGTCCATCTCTGAGGAAGATGGTCCAGCACATCCACAGAATGAATGGATTCATGGAGCGGAGCATTGAGGAACACATCAACACCTTTGATAAGGTAAGGAGGCCTGCAGATACACTTGTGGGCCAGAATTTTGTTTAAATGGAAAGAAACTGCAAAAGGAAATTGAGAATTACACACTGACACATTACAGTACGATCAAGTGTTACTGTTTTGCAGGATGAGACATTATTTGTTGAGGGGCAAAATCAACATCTCTGCACTTTTAAGTTCTACATATTAGATATTGGAACCCAACCCATTACATTGAAGGTTATGTCTTGATTTTACACATGGAAACTGCAAAGAAAGGTGAAGGAAAAGAATAATTCACAATTTACAATCACACAGTGATTTGTTCAACATTATAATGATGTATTATAATAACAGGTTTGATGAATATTATCTTAACCTAAGCCATGTATTGCACAGTGACCACAAAATAAAAACCGAATATTTTCAGGACTGCTTGATGTGTTGTTTTCCTTAGATCTGTCCCACTAATTTGCCGTCCACTATTTAATCTGACATTGCACTCATACAGTAGTAGCTGTGAGTGCAACAGTAGCCAAAAAAATAACAAACAAGCTCCCTGGGAGGGACCTTTGTTCTTGTGCAGAGTGGCTAAAATGTTTGCACGCACTCTAATTAGGAATTAGCATCCCACTGGAAGGCACGCGTCGTACCGTAACTCATTACTGTCTCTTCCATAATGACTGCTTTTAAAACTCTGAACCTCCATTTCTATTCTGTTCTGCTTAATTGTTAATCGCCCTATAGCTGATACAGATAGCTTGATGTTTCAGTGATGATAATGTCAGTGACAGCAACACAAACAATGGCAAATATCCTGCTGTATTCTGTGTGTGTGTGTGTTATTGCAGAACTGTATCCGGGACATTACAGACGCTCTGATCGCACTTTGTGAGGACAGAGAAGAAAATAAGGATACGTCCATGCTGTCCAACTCTCAGATCATTCACAGTGTCATAGACATCTTTGGAGCAGGTGAGACACTGGAGATTGATGACCAATAGTGCTGGTAATGACACTGAATTGATCATATTGATTAGGAAGGTTACTCTCTTTTCACTGCAGTTGTGTTGTTTGTGATTTTCTAAAGGATTTGACACCATCATTGCTGGTTTACAGTGGAGCCTGTTGTACCTGATCAAGTTTCCTGACATCCAGGACAGAATACACCAGGAGATAGGTACTGTCTTATATTTAAAGAGACAGTTCACCCCAAAATCAATAAGACATATTTTTCCTCTTACCTGTAGTGCTCTTTGTCCATCTAGATTTTTTCGGTGTGAGTTGCTGAGTTTTGGCTGTGGATGTCTGCCTTCTCTCCAATATAATGGAACTAGATAGCACTTCACTCAAAGCCCCCAAAAACTCAACAGCAATGTATCTTTCCAGAAATCAAGACCCAGTTACTCAAGATAATCCACAGACCTTGTTTTGAGAATTTAATATTTCATTTCACTATTTTCTTTGTGTATCACTGGGCAGTATGAATCTTAAATCTACTTATGGATGAGAGGCTAGCTAACTAAGCTAACTAAGCTAGAGCTCATGCGAGGAGGATGCCATTAATGTTTACATCCTGCCCTGTCACGAGCATGAGCCTCTCGTCCATGAGTAGACGCACGTTTCCTTCTGTGTGCTGATACGGTGTAGTTCGCTAAAAAGAAAATAGTTCCTCCATAAAACTGCTCACAACAAGGTCTGTGGATTATCTTGAATAACCGGGTCATGATTTGTGGAAATAGACATTGCTGTTGAGTTTTTTGGCACTTTGAGCACCACATGCGAAGTGCCATAGCTCCATTATATTTGAGAGACGGCATACATCTCTACAGCCGATATCTCCAAAACTCTGCCGCATAATGAATTACATGGATAAATAGAGGAAAAATATGTATTTCTGATTTTGCTGTGAACTGTCCATTTAAATACGACCAATGTTTGCTGTCTATATTGGAAAAACATGGCCTGTTCTCCTTTTTACTTGGTCTAATCAATGACTCGTATTGTAGAAAAAGACAGTTGCTAACACATCACTAAGGAGCAAAGAATGTGGCTGGTGGTTTATAATTGAAATACTATGAAATTTAGGGGAGAAGGTCTCTCTTCACATAGAGTAGCTCTTTACCTATTTGAGATATTAAATAGATACAGAGATCAATTACAAATTTAGCTCCAAACTGTTAAAATTAAAGGTATCCAAAAAAGTTTAAAGGTGTTTTTAAGCATACAAACAGGTGAAAGGGTGTCTCTTTGTGGCAATTGTATCATCATCACAGAAGTGGCCAGGCATATGTGATGTCATTTAGGAAGTATCACATTTTCGAGAAGAATCTGCAGAATAGAAACCCAACAATGGTCAACCCCAGTGTCCTTCCCACACAGACACCCGACAGCCACCAGAGAAACTCACAAAAGATCGGTCCAATTTGCTGACGCCAGAGCTACTTTTGTGGGTTGACAGAACTGGTGCTGTCTGTTCTGAGGCACGTTGCACTTTCTCACAGAGAGAGAGGGAGAGGGAGAGGGGGAGACACTAAGAGGAGACAGGATGAATCAGAATGAGAGAGGGAGGCACAAACAGCCAGAGAAAGAAAGAAAGGTTAGCAAGTTGTTCCAGACGGACACAAAGACCGTAACACGCAAGCCATTGAACACAAATAGTTTGATATTCTTCACTTACTCATCACCTCAATTAATTTTAAATCAAGCTTTTATTCTAATGTTTACAGTGATCTCACCACTTTACTGGAAACCCTATTAATGAGTGAGCAACATTTTTAATTAATTTGAAAGACTAGCAGACTTTGTCATGTAATTACAAGCCTGATTGCAATCATTAACAAATGAACTGTGTTTACCGACAGCGAGCCCATGTAGTACATGTGTTTGACAAAGTGGTTACACGTGACACTTGTCACCAATGAACCTGTTTACCTGTGGAATGTTCCAAACAGGTGATTTTGGAGCATTTCACAACTGTCCCTGTCTTTTGTTGTCCCTGTCCCAACTTGTTTGAAACATGTTGCTGGCATCAAACTCAGAATAAGAATATATTTAGAAAAATCAATGAAGTTGATGAAGTAAAACGTTAAATATATTGTCTTGGATCTGTTTTTGAATTGAGTATATGTCAAAAATGATTAGTGAATTTCTGTTTTATTTTTTGTTAGACACAGCGTCCCAATTTTTTTGGAATGCACTTTCATGCAATGTTACAAACTCAAAAGATACAATGCAGACCTCAGAACTTTTAACCCCTTGTGAACTGAAGTGCAGCTAAATTTTACAGACAGAGAACTTTTCAGGTGTTTTGAAGTCTAGAAAAAAACAAACTAATGATAATGTAATTGTATCAAAAACCTACTATATAGTTAAAGAATGATTTTATGTCATTGTAGAACCCAACTTCTAGTGCTCTACTGACCAAACACTGACTGACTTTACATGCATCCCAATTCAAGGGTAATCCTTCAAAGTCTGTATTGCAAGAACCCATGATCATAGTCAACTCATAAAGTCTGGAAATATTTTGAAATATATCAGTGTTTGTTCATGTAGGTAGCCTGGAGACAGTTTCATAGAAGTTTTCAGCTATTTTGGAACATGTAGCTCTATTTTACCACTGCTCTTTTACGAGTTGCCAGTAGAACAAATTTACAAATTGCACCTCAATGCACCTTTTGTTTTGGTGTCTGTGAGGACAGACCATCACATTTGGGAAAGTGGTGGGAGGTCAGCACAGCCTTCAGGTCCTTCAAAGGACTCTCTTGGGCTGCATCCTCTAGCCCTAAAACTGAGATGCAGATTGTCAGGAGCATAACAATCTCTGACTTTGGAAAAGTAAAAGTAAATAAGTAAATTGTAAATTTCCAGCAGATTTTGGTGTGTTTTTACCTTTCTAGACGACCAAATTGGCACAGCCAGATTGCCCAGATTTTCAGATAAGCCCAAGATGCCTTTCACGGAGACGTTCATATATGAAGTTTTTCGTCATGCTTCATATGTCCCTTTCACCATTCCCCACTGGTAAGACAGTAGTTTTGATTACATTATGTTCATGTTTATAGTTGTATGTATTGTTGTTAAGCACTCTCTCTGGTTTTCTCCCGTTAAGTACCACGAGAAACATCACTCTGAATGGATATTTCATTCCCAAAGATACATGTGTCTTCATTAACCAGTATCAAGTCAATCATGATATGTGAGTCATCCCAAGCAATCATCACATCTTCAGTTGATAGGACTGTGTTTTTCTCTGCTATTGCTTTATTGATCTTAATGTTTTTGTCCCAGCGATCTCTGGGGCGATCCAGACACATTTCGCCCTGAACGCTTCCTGGGACCGTCAGGACTCCTCAACAAGGAGCTGACGGAGAAGGTTCTCATCTTTGGCATGGGGAAGAGACGATGTCTAGGTGATGGATTTGCACGTTTGGAGATGTTTGTCTTTCTCACCACGTTGCTCCACGGGCTGCGGATTGAAAATGTTCCAGGGCAGGAGCTGGATCTCAGCACCGATTTTGGTCTGACTATGAAACCGCGTCCATATAGGATTACTATCTCCTCGAGATTTTAGACCGCCAAAAAACATGTGATGCTCTGTGTGGATATTTTGGAATATCACAACATTCTAGATTCTAAATATTATTATCATTAGCAACCTTATTTGGCTAACCTTAAAGTGACAGTTCACCATAAAATTAAAAAATACATATTTTTCCTCCTACTTGTAGTGCTATTTATCCATCTATGTGTTTATCGATTGTTTTGATGTGAGTTGCGGAGTTTTGGAGATATTGGCTGTAGAGATGTCTGCCTTCGCTCAAATATTATGGAACTAAATGGCTCTTCATTGTATTTTGTTTGGTCCTCAAAGTGCCAAAAAAGTCTCTTTTCAGAAATCATGACCCAGTTCCTCAAGATAATCCACAGATCTTGTTGTAAAGAGTTTCATAGGGATTTTTTTTCTCCATATCACCGTGCAGAATGAAGCATACATATACTCAGAGGCTAGCTAACTATGCTAGCTAATGTTACAGCTCAGTCGAAGATGACGTCATTACATTCCGCCCTGTCATGATCACAAGCCTCTCATTCTTGAGCAGATGCACGTTTCCTTCTGTGCTGTGATATGGTATAGTTTGGGGGAAAGAAAATAGTTCCTACCTGAACCTGCCCACAACAAGGTCTGTGGATTATCTTGAGTAACCTGTTCATGATTTCTGGAAAGAGACATTGCTGTTGAGTTTTTCCAAATGTATTTTATTTGGCATTTTGAGCACCACAAGCCGAGTGCCATCTAGGTCCATTATATTGGAGAGAAGGCAGAAATCTCTACAGCTGATATCTTCAAAACTCTGCAACTCACATCAAAACAATCGAGATGGATAAAGAGCACTACAGGTAAGAAGAAAATATGTATTTTTGATTTTGGGGTGAAACGCCACAGAGATACAGTACCTCTCATTACTGTTCACAGACTGGAGTTTCTATTTTGGCAAATGTGGTCAAGTACACACATGAACAACAAAAGGGAAATATACTGTATGTACAAATGTGTCTCTAAGATTTTAGAAACTAGAAATAGTATTAAATATGAACTAACTTCATGTTTGTACTGAACAAAATATTTATGGCAATCAAGGGTCATTCAAAGTGCTTCTGTGTTGTGCAAGGGTCCCTCCGCCTTCCTGTCCCACCGCATTAAAAATGAAACTAGCTTGAAAACAACCGCTCATTAAAAGCCTTTTTCTTAAGTTATTAGTCACAGTAAAACACTGAGGGAGGGAGACAGAGGGTGTTTCAGATTGGTGATCAGAGCTTCAGGCCTCAAACTGTGTTCACGCAGGGTTCATCCTCGCTCTCGACGGCCCTCTTCTCCTTCTCCTCACTTCAACTTTTCTCCTATCTCCTCCTCATCAGTTAAGACTCCTTTCATCTTCGCATCCCCCTCACATCGTCATCTTTTTTCTGTCCTCATCCCTCTTCCCTAGCTCCTCCTCCTCTTTTGTTGCAGCTTCAAGGCAGTCTCATCTTCTCCCATCTCCAAAGTCTCTCCCAGTGGCTGTCTGAGGACTGACGCAAAAATATATTTTCAGACATACGAGCCCCTTATCTTTAAAGGCTGTACCCGTCGGTACTGTGACCTCCCACACACTGAGATTCGATGCAGTCCCACAGATCTTTGAGGGAGGTAAAGAGGACAGTGAAGTATGAAATCAGGCATTTCTTATTTTATAAGCTTAATGTAAAGAAGCATAACAGTATGTGTGTGGAGAAAAGAGGAGTCAGGCAGAATTACTTTTTCGTTTCGTTTGAAAGTTATCATCATAACAGTATTTTCTCTTTTAAACTTTTATCTATCCAGGAAAATCCAGCACAGTGCTCGTGTTCCTTTCCAGTAGAGTCCTACTTGTAAACTGAATTTTACAGGCACAGTTTAATGGCGGCCAGTGAGTGGTTACCATTGACTGTATATAAAGATGAGCGACACCAGAGCTCCCTAAAAGTGAAGCCAAATCATCTCAATCACCCCCTGGTGGTGGGCTACAGTATAGGTCCTTAACTCCTCCCCCTAAATGACATCAGGTAGGACATGGGCCAAACTAAAAACTCAAAGTACACATTAAATACATTTTTCCCAAAGATGGTTTCTGTCATTTTACAATAGGTAGTTCAGGTAGCTGATGTATGTTCAAGTGTTCATTTTTCTGATCAGTTTGGTTTTAATTAGTTATTTGATGCTATAAAAAGGGGGTGAAATGTGATGATTGACAGCTGAGCCGTGCTTGTGATTGGGTGGGAACTCGATACCGTGGCTCCACTGCCCAGTCACTACTGTGCAGACTCTGGCTCCAAATGACGTCACCAGTGCAAGATGGCAACGCTTGTATCCAGGGTATTTTGGCTTCATTTTTGTACAATGGCGGGAAGTGGAAACGTGGCGTCCATCTTTATTTATGTCAATGGTTGTTACACTTGAACAACAGCAAATTAAGTCTGTCCAAGAGATTCGAACTGGCAATTTTCTGGCCATCCCATTTTACTAACCTCTAGCACGCCCAGGAATTATATTAAAAATCTCCCTCCTCTCAAAAATGTGTTTGGTTTATTGTTACTTGGATGTTTTGGCTTCATTGTAAAGAATGATGTATGCACAGAGTTTAGAAGGCTGTTTTCACATTCATCTTCTGAAAGGGGAAAATTTTTCTGTTATATGAGTTTAACACATGGAACGTATGAGCTGATTTTGTGACATCTCAAGTAGTTTGGAGGTGAATTGTCATCCAATAGGCAACTTACACAAGTGTATTGTGGAAATCCTTAAACCCTTCACTTCACATACACTGAGAATGGGCTTTTGAGTAATGTAGGAGACATCTTGTGTCCAGCAGTTAACCTTTAAAAAAAATTGCATATTCATATATTCTGGATTTTTCAGTGAGGAGGGAGAAAGATGTGTTGATATAATTTTAAAACATGTCAAAAGGGGATCTTTAAAGAATAGGTTTGACAAATCAAGAGATTTGTGAGAAATAGTTATTATTTCTGTATTAGAGTAGTGGTCCCTAAATTGGTTAAAGCAATAGTAGAATAGACACATTTTTAGCCATACTATAGCAGCATGGCTCTAATGGCAATGTTGGTCTGTCCACCTCACTGGTCCAGACTGAAATAACTCAACAATCAAATGGATTGCCATGGAATTTTGTGCAGACATTCATGATGACGATGAATAATATTGGTAATCCTTTTTTTTTTTTTTTTTTTTTACAGCACCAGCATATTCACATTTCTGGTTTTAAGTGCAATGTCTCAATAACTTCAAGTCCTCCTCAGCAAAAATTGTAATCACTTTGGTATCTCCTGACTTTACATGTAGCGCCATCATCAGGTCAAAATTTCATTTGTCCAATACTTTATGACCAAATGCCTGCAAAACTGCTGTACTTTGCGTTTACTGCTAATTCGCTGATGTTAGCATGCTAACATGCTAAATTAAGATGCTGAAAATGATATTAATATTACTCTATGTATATATGCTTAACATCTGCATGTTAGCATTGTCATTGTGAGCATGTTAGCATGCTGACATTAGCATTTTGCTCAAAGCACACCTGCACAGTGCCGCTAGCATGCCTGTAGACCAGTGGCGGCTGGTCAATAGTGGGCGCTAGGGCGCCGCCCCACCACTCCCCATGAAGAAGAATCACACAGACCTTCATTGAATAAGACTTTCAAAAAATTACTTTAAAATATTTTTTTACATGAGCAAGGTAAATATTATACAGTTAGTGAGTAAAAATGTACGATAATTTGCAATGAAAATGTAGATTAAAAATGTTCTACGTTGTCTAAAGTTGGTGTATGTGACGTTTTTCTTTGCCCATTGATTCTCGTTATAAGTTGTACATGCGCAGTTCGCTCCTCTTCAATACAAGAGACAGGAAATTCTTGGGCGTATTTTTCCTGCGCCCAAACAACAGAGAGCAGCAGAGAGCGAGTGGCTCAGCCTCGTCATGGTACAGGTGTCAGTGGCACTACACGAGCAGCGTATGCGCAGGGAGAGTCACAGGGAAATCTTGCGTGAGGAAGTCAGTGAGAATCTCTGTGTAAAAGATGAAAACAGAAAACGCTGTTTGGCAAGTGTTTATGAGCGACTCACTTCATTAACTGTGTGCGCTGCTCATATTAGTATTCGGCATAACTGGTTATGATTGTTTATGGCTGTTTATGTAGTCAAATGGTGTAATATTTTATTTTTGTGCATTTATGGTATTTTGTTATTGTTATTCTGAGGAAGTCAGACAGTGAGAATCTCTGTGTACAAGATGAAAACAGAAAACGCTGTGTAGCGATTGTCAATCTAAAGTGATATTTTTGCACTTTGCAGAAAACCTTTATTAAATGTGGAGCATCAGATTGAGCCTGTGTGACATCATTCTGCGCACCGCTACTCTGTTTTAAGTTAAATACTGTACATTCAGTCTTGTGTTCCTGTATTATTGACATTGCTTGTTATCCCCACTTCAAAAAAAGTGGACCCCCCCCCTAAAAAAATGTCACCAGCCACCACTGGTTATAGGCCCATTTTTTAAGAAGTTTTCTGCTCACACAATTGGCTATTATTAATCACATATAGATTTTAAAAAGTTGCCAAAATGTATCTTACTAGACACGATGGCTAGGCTAATATGACACTCTTGTTTGTCCTCCACAAGTGTTAGGTCTTTCTCCTTTTTTTATTTTATCCTGAAGACATCTGAGGAGTTTAGAGTGAACCCAATATCCCCCCTTCGCTTCCTCTTCCCTCCCCCTAGCTGCTCATATGTAGGTTAGTCACACACTGAGGTCAATAAGATGCTATGTTTGACCTCTCAGCTCTGTGCTGTGTGTTCAGCTCAGCTTATCTCTGTTGCACTGCTTCACTGTGTGTCTCAGAGATAGGAGCCAAGGCGTTCCCCGCTCTGATTGGTTTCAATGGGGCCTGTTAGAAACAATGTTGGTTAGATAATAAAGAGGTGTTTCAGCAGGGGTTCAGTCGAGGAGCTCTCTTGTATCCATGGAGACTGCCTCCCATCGTAAGTTGAGTGTGTGTGAGCGTGTGGTCGAAGCGGGGGTTAGAGTTTCACTGTGTGTATAAATAGCAGATTATAATGGAAACAAACCCATCGTCCTGGTAAAAGCCTACACTGTACAGTACAGTGCACCACACACTACTACTGCCACTACCACATGCTTTTCCGGCGAACTCCTCCTATGACATGATGTTCAAAAGACAGGAAATGAAGACAACTGCCGAAATAAAGTGGAGAGTGGAGGGTCACACACACGACTATCACCCAGGAGACCAGAGTTCGCCTCCCATGTGAAACCAAGCATCACCAGTCATTTCCTGAACCTAATCACGTAGGTTTTTGTGCCTAAACTTAACCAAAGTAACGTAGACCCTTTGCATCAGGATAGGACGCAAGCCTTTGTGCATCGGTTCAAGACACTAAAGGATACCTTGCGCATCTGGATATGACGAGAAGGGTGCATAACAAAACGCCGATATGTGATGAGCTGGGATGAGAATGGGTTGGGCTGACTGTTCTCCTTACTGACTGCTGCTACGCCTGTTAGTCTTCATGTTCTTGCATAAAACATTTGCAGTTTACAAAGATAATGGTGACACAACAAAATTGCCAACAAAATTCTTAGTAACTTTTGAAAGAATGACAACTGTCGCTCATAGATTTGATCAGTTGTAACTAGATAGCTTATTAAGACAATGTTAGCTCAAGTTTGTGGAATGGAATTACCTCTTTAAATCACTTCAGCATTGGAAAAAACTTTAATACACGTCTTCCAGATGCAGAAGTACAAGACATGGCTGCCCTTAAAGCTCAGGACTATTTGTGCCTGCTATAGAGCCCTATAGGCTTACCACATCCACGGAATTACAGTAGGCAATACTCATCATAAACGTTTACTGTACACTGACGATACATTACTACTTTTACCACATTCAGAAGAATCTATACCCAGGAATTTATATTATTATTATTATTATCTGGATATCACATGAATATGGATAAATCTGAAGTTGTCCCCATGTCTGGTTGTTGCCCTCTCCTTAATCAGTGGGAATTGAGATGGTTCCCAAAATGTATCAGATACTTAGGTATTCATATCACATCTGATTATAAAGATATGGTTCAAGAGAATGTTAAGCCACTACTTCATTTAATGAAAATTGATTTTGGGCCAAAATCCATATTTCGATATGGGGCATGGGGTATGGTATGAATATGTAAAATATGAGCTCAGAGTGTTTGTTTTGTTCATATTTCAAACAGTAAGATTTTATTGCTTTGAGGATGCAGACTAACTGATGTGTTTGGCAACATTATGCTAAGTTAAGGTAAACATCTCCAAATACAAGGGGCATGCTAGTTGCTAAACTCTGATAGCATTTATTCAAGATTCAAGATTGTTTTAATTGTCATTATACAACAGAAGATTGTATAGCGAAACATGAGTTGCAGTTCCACCTGCTTGCAGAGCCTTGCTGTCCTGAGCCGTGCACAAACCATGTCAGTTTGTTGGATGCTTTCTGTTGCTTCTGAACAAGAACTTGGCACGGGAATTTTGCAGTAATTTCTGAGCTTTCTTTACCAGGGTGGAGATGTGTGGCGACCATGACAGGTTCTCTGTGATCTGTTAATTCCCAGGAACCTAAAAATGAGCAGCTTCTAGACAGTGGGGGAATACTAAACAGTGTGGAACCCCCACATAACCCTGCAATCTAAGTGCAATCCTTATGCTTTTGCTCATGTACTGTATATTAGAAAGGATTTTAAAAAATACACCACCTCAAATTCTTTGGATTGCTGATTATTCTGCTTGTCGACTACTTCAACATGTGACCTGCTGTGCCTAGTTACAGAATGCTAAACTGTAATTGGACAATCACTGTTCAGGGGAGGGGTTTAGCAAGCAGTCAATTAGCATAAACAAAAATCACTGCCACTCTTTCTCTTTTTCACTTTCAGTTAGTACAGTTAGGTTTATTGGCATATAGCATGTTGCTAAATTGAGTGTCAAATCAAATCAAATTTTATTTATATATGCCAATTCACAACAAAAGTTATCTCATGACACTTAACATGTAGAGTAGGTCTAGAGCACACTCTTTATTATTAGTTGTTAATTATTAATTTACAGAGACCCAACATTTCCCCCATGAGC
>JBBPCS010041799.1:0-20308 GCA_037974645.1 Hollardia meadi
ACCCTAATAGATACAACATATAAGCTTAGTTAATTATCGGTTATATTGTGCAAATATCAGAACTTTCTTTTTTCATTAAACATGGTTCAACAAAATATTGCAGAATTGGATTTAATTTAGGCAAGGATGACCGCTATCCAACACTTACTATACTGTTTTATGCTCACAATAAAACAGAATTTACTGGTTTTTGCCCGAAGAAAAAGCAGAGAATAGTACTTTATCATGTTACAAAATAGGATACATGTAAAAGGATTTGCCCTTGCTAAATAAGCACTTTGAATGAAGCTTTTAGTGGGTGTTGTATACTGTCAAAAAATGAAGGTAATATTTAGGGACAGTTGAGTTGCTATCCTAAGAATTGCATAGTTACATGGAGATAGTAATATTCAAGGGACCAATTAGAATAATGTCCTTTTACCACTGAAGTCCCAGTCAGCCTCTGTCTCAGCTCGTGTCCCACACACAGCATCAAACTTACATGAACACTAATAGGCCCGAGGATCATTTACAATATCTTTTAAACCTTCTCAGTTGGTTAAACACAGTTCACATCTCAAAGGCACCACTGGCATAGACACAAGTTACATTTTGGTCGTGGCTTTAAGAGCTTCTCTCATTATGCTGAGTCAAGAATACTTGATGAAACATGAGGTGACAAGTGTGTTTCCTCCAGCAACACCACTTAAATGTCTGAAAGGGATTCACTGAAGACAAGGCAGAAAGGTGCCCGAAGCTTGAAACAAACTGTTCAGTGGAAATCAACACTGTCAGATGTCACTCACGTGAAGAGGAGGTAACGTAGAAACACCTGTGTCTCTCAAATTGTCTTACACTCCAAGGCTAGAGGGCCACAGACAGGCGATAGTGACAGACAGTGATCATACAGAATCTCACTAGAGCACTGTGTAGCTAAAACTATCAATCTGCTACTGAATTCAAAGTTACAAAAAAAAGAAAAGTTTTTAGGTTCGCTGTTTGAGCCATAGCTGCTGTAGGTCATACTATAAATAAAAGAAAGAGGTCATATCCATTTATGTTCTAATAAATGTTGTGTTTATGAGAGTTCTCGCTTTCAAATTTGTTGAATAACAAACTGAGCTAATTACATTATTAGCTCTGCCTCCACGAAATGTTCAAATGAATCCAACCTGCCTCACTTGTAGTGCACAATGTATAAGCTCAAACTATTTTATAAGCAGTGAAAGAACTACATCAGATTTCTAAATGGAGATGAATGATTTATTTGTTTACCCTTTGCTTGGTCCCTGCTTGGGTCCAGCACACCCATGACCCTGAACGGAAATCAGCAGTAAAGAGAACGGATAGAGGCAGTTTAAGAGTGGGACGTGGGTTTCTGTGTTTACACAATACTAAAGGTTTGGCCCACAAAATCAAAACTCATCATTATTATGATTATTTTACTTTTAACTAGTTTGTCACCTCACACATTCAAAAGTTCTAGCCCGTTCTACTTCCCAGGCCTTCAGATACCGCTGTTTTGTCACATGCCTCAATGTCTCTCAAGGTACCCTTCAGTGTCTGGATGAGAAGCAGTTGGCTTTAATATACCTCCAATGTAAACACATCAGTGTCAGTATGACAAGATCAGAGCAACAGCACGACACAAAAAGTCCCAAGAAGAGTGGAGGTTGGGGTTTAGTGGCAATTTATACCTTTAACCAGGAAACCAGAGTTAGAGTCCCCTGTGAAACAAAAGTCATTGTTATTTTGGCCAGGCTCATTTAGTCAGGACAAATTAGCATTTTGAGCAAGGAAATCTTAAAAAAAACAACAACACGTACTTAAATCTGCAACACTTACTGTGTAGATCAGGCATAGATTAAAGCTGGGGTGAGCGATTCTGTGCGATTCCTGGGAATGAGACTCAAAAATCAGCTAGATTTCTTCAGAATCGCTCACAAGTACACAAATAATCCTTTTCTTCTCCTGTCATGGTTTTTTTGGGGCAAAACATGGTATTCTTCATAAGTTTCTTGATCTGTGTGTGGGTCCTGCTCTCACACACTGTGCTCCTTAGGAGGTAGAACTCATTATCTTCTACAACACCAAAGAGACTCTAAATTCATGGCGCATGTGTCACACATACAAGTGAAACTCCAGTTGTTTGGCCGGCCACATTAGCTGTGAATCAGTGGTATCTGGGTAACCCTAAAGAGACAGCATAAATTGTAAATAATATTTAAACTAAATACTGAATTTATGTCTACAGTAAAATGTATTTTTTTGACAAACTGGTGTAGCTTTTTCTTTATTGACATGTTGTTCTTTCAAGAACAGATGTCACAAAGTAATTCACAAGAAATAGGGACGGAGCAACAGGCGTTAAAAGCGTAGACAAACAGCTAAAACAAGAGGCAAAACAAAGATAAAACTAGGTAAATAAAAGCAAGTCTAAGCACATGGCTTTTGAGCTGCCTTTTAAAGGTCTCAATGGTGTCCACAGAACATAAATCCAGCTGGAGAAGGTTCCACAGCTGAGGAGCTGCTGTCTCAAAAGCAAAGTCTGCTGTAGACAATAATCAGCCATCCAATCTTTTATAGACTTGAGGTAGTTTCGAAGAGAAGACAATTTTAAAACATTGAGGCTTAAATGAAATGTAAAATTGAATATCGTCTGCATAACAATGGTAGGCGATACTTTTAAAGTTGCTTATTAAATGCCCAAGAGGAAGCAACAACAAAGCAAACAAGGACAGAACCTTGGGGGCCACTACAAAACAGAGATTCAGCTGATGAGGCATGATTGTCAACACACTGAACACATATTTTACAAGTCATTCTCACCATTCCAAGACCATGCCAAACAAAAGTTTTGTGATCTGCTACTTTTATAGTTGAGGTTTGATTTTGGTTTAAGCAACTCAAAACACACGGTTAAGGTGAAGGAAAGATTAAGGTCACGTTTAAAAGAGTAATGTTGAGTCCCAGTTCCATGTCGTGAAATACTGTCGCTTTGGGTTGGCAGGTCGGGTCTGCCACCAACCCAAAGTATTTGACCTATAGGAACCAAAAGCATCAGTATATGACAACCTGGGAATGAGACTTAATAATCAATATATCTTCCACACTGCACCTTTAAAGGGCAACAATATTGACCATTGGAAAGAGATGGAATATGACCATTTTGTAAACCCAACAACAGATACTGTAAGTAAGCCAGTCAAAGCTTGAGTTCACAGTATACAGTTGGCCGCTCTTCAGAACAGCATCAAATAAATGTGTCTAAAACATCTTTTGCCAAATTCAGATATAATATTCAATATCAGCTTGTTAATGGCCTGGCCTGACAAACTATGTACAGGAATGCAGGTCAGTTGAAGCTTTTACTTCTCTGGGTGGCAACAGCTGATCAGTCATTTGAACTTATTTGGAAAAGATATTTCCAGCCCATTAATTCTTTTTTGAAAAAGCCAACAACCACCTCAAGCAAGCAGAAACCCTTTTTTTTTTTTGCAAAATTGAGGAAGTTTTATTTGAATTTTGACATTTCCATTAACCTTTACGAATATGATCCTTCAAAATTGGCTTTAAAATATGTCGACGGAAGCACAGCTAATGGTGAGCAAAAAATGGGTAGACTGATTTCAGCATACGCAGATGAACAGTTATTAATGTAGTTACAAATAATAAAGCTCGGTGTTAAAACATTTACTGAAATTGCCAATTGCAATAAACATTATTATTATTTTAAAAAATCACTTTTAACATTACTTTAAAGTAAAACATACTGGTAATGCATACATCAAACTATTGCACAAACTGAAGCAAAGATGTAAAAATGACATATCTGTGGTGTTTTTGTCTGATTAAACCCAACAAACAAACAAAAAAAATCATTATCTAATGAGAGCAATGTTTGGGGAAGCTGGAAATAACTCAATGAATATTTTCAAACCACTGGCTCCAGCAGCTATTCACTGAAAGCTAGGTTCAGTGTGGTTCCACAAAGAAAATTTTAAACAGTGGAGTGGGGTGTGTCTGGGTGGGGGAGACAGTTAAGGCGTGTCACTCCTCAGCCTTGCCTGTGGTTGATTTCCACAGTGCTAATCTTTGCGAGACAGATCTGGGATTAGAGAATCAGGAACGTACAACCAGGTAATCCAGCTTGTGTGTCTCGCTGGCAGAGGTCAAGCATGTCAGCGTCTGCCGCTAAATATGGCCTCCAGTCGGCGTGCTGCAGAATGGCAGCAATAATCTGGTGGGATAAGCTTCTCGCCCGGCAAAGCAAACAGTGTTTTTCAGTCACTGAAACTGGCCTTGTTGGTTGGTCCACCAGTAGATTTATGAATCTCCTGCAAGTACACATAACATTCTCCACTGCAAACATTTCCATTTCCATTTCCATTTGACCCTCTGGGAATTCCATAAATCTAAACATAAGTGCTTCACTCTCAAGGGCTGTAAACATTTAATAACATGGAATCAATGGGAGGGTTTATGAGGCCAAACGCTGCCCTTGCTCCTCTGTGTGCACAAATGAGATCCTTTAATACACTGATTCCAAGAATGCTAACTTCTAAAAAAGCTATAAGGTCACTCTTCACTCTGTCAAAAAGTGCGTGTCACACTACGCCCCCTAGTCCACAAAATTCAGACCTCCAGACATCACAGGCTCTCTACAGAGACGATCCAGATCAAGACTGAAGAATAACAATATCTTGGTTGTGAACTCCCATACCAGTTGCCCTTACACCCAGCCCAATCAATACTACCCACCCATAACAGCCCTGCGGCCCTGTGATTCAACACAGATACTGAGTATAGCATCCTGACCTGAGGAGGCAGAGTCCTTTTACCTCTCAGGTTAAATCAGAAGCTGAAATAGATCCTTTTCTTCAGCCACAGCTCTGGGAAAGCATGATTCCCGTACACGACACCTGAGCTCTACAACTGCACCTTTTCATTGTAAAGGACAAACGTTGACAGGATCATTATGTGGTAGCATTAGGAAAATAGTATGTTATTTAATATTTCATTAATATTCACATATTAGTGTAGTAACCACAGGAGTCTCAAGGTTTAATATTACAGCTGACACATCTTCGAGCAGCGACTTAAAAATATGACAGAAAGCAACTGGTGACTTTTTTTTTTTTAACAGTGCAACTATTTAAAAAAAAAACTCAAATTGTAGCTATAAGTTTAATAGATAAAAACTCACGTTATTATCTGGGACATCTTTTTTGGAGGAATACTTCTAGCACTACAGGAAAGTTAAATACAAATTATTGTAAGTAGCAGCACATCATCATAGTATAATTACATCATGCAGTAACCTCTGGCTTAAAGCAAATGAAAACTGTCTGGTCAAACTTACGAGGTCAAAAGAAATCCCTTTCTAATAACTGCAAATTCTACAGCTAGAAATTACATCCAAATTAGAGATTTATGGAGTAATCTCTAACCACTCCATCACTCTCGCTCCAAACAATGCTGCAAGAGGTAGCCACCGAGCACACTCATTTGAATCCAATGTGCTAATACAACCTTTGCAATGCGAGGGCAACATCTTAATCTCTTACCTCATTAAGCTGTATAATGTGCAATAAAATTCTCATTCCAAGCACAGAAAGCAGACAGTGTTGACTTCGGAATCCGGTGTTACTGCCGGTAGCATTGATGGTAAAATCTCACATGGGCGGCAGCAGAAGTGGGAGCTTGTTGTGTGAAAAGCAACACGCAGCCTGTGTGAGACCAAACACTTTTACCAGGGCTTTATGGTAATACCTGGATAATCCCTTGTTATCAATTTAAG
Source organism: Hollardia meadi (assembly GCA_037974645.1). Lineage (NCBI taxonomy): Eukaryota > Metazoa > Chordata > Actinopteri > Tetraodontiformes > Triacanthodidae > Hollardia > Hollardia meadi. The sequence continues at coordinate 5,780 of JBBPCS010041799.1, forward strand.
GATATACAGATTTGGAGACTCCCTTTTCATGAATTATTTTTTAAAACTACCACCACCACCTTACTCTGAATATTTATTCAAACAGGTCACATTTTTTTGGTTGTTTTATTTCTGTTTGTTTGTTTTTCAGTGTGCATGTAGTGTGTAAGGTTTTGTTGAACATCAGCATCTGTGCTATCACCTTAATCAATTTAACGTTGAGCTGATGATTGAACAATATATACCAAAAAAAATTTTTTTGAAAACACAGCCTCCAAAACAAACTGAAGCCAGTGTGACAACATGGAATCCAGTACCAAGGTCATTTACGGAGTTTCCTGATGGGCAAATAGATGCTGTTAGACAGTTACCATTAGCTCAGTTAACCTTGCAGCTAACGCAGCCATGAGCTGACTCAGCCCTGGGGTGCCAGGAGCCAAACCCAGCAAGCAAACCACCATAGAGTCCAGTAGAGGGAAGTAGTTCCTCCACCTGTGCTTATAGAACAAGGGTTCAGTTACATACACAGGGGTTAAATTGGGCTGCAGCTGTCTGGGGCTCAGCCATCAACATCATCATTTTCTTCCTTATCGATTGCAGATTTTGCAATTTCGAGCCACCCTTCCTCCTGTACGATCACCAAAACATTTTAAAACAGTTTCTATTTTCCATTGATTACTAATGTGTGTTTTATTTTATGTTTGCCTTGATGCAAAAATATTTTTTTTTTCATTTGTGGGACAATAAACGATGAGAGATGATGTAATCAGTGAAGTCAGTCCCTGTTCCCTTGAAACACATTTTTTCTATTTGGGGGTGTGTTCTTAGTAAATCCTATTTTACAGGTAATTGTCATTCACAATCAAAAATGCAAATGTTTTGACATTTTGTACTGAAAAGCATATATGTACAGTATGTTGGCCAAAAAAGGAGATCCTGTCTTAAAACTACTCTATAGATAGTTCTCAGTTTGCTCTTAAGGCATGGCATTTTTTGGAAAACATTATGGTACTGTTCACTGTATAACTTCATTTATTTATTTTTTTTGGATGTCTTGTGCTGACATCGAGGAATCATTATCAGCATACCAAATTGAATATTTAAATGCATTGTGGAGGGTGCCACGATGTCAGAACTTATTTAGGCCGCTTTTTTTCTTCTGTAACGGAATTATTTTTCCGTCACATCAAACTACAGTCCAGTGTCGGTCACACAATAACAATCCATCGTGAGATATGGAATCACTTGTCAAATATAATACATTAGGACACAAACGGGCCGTCTCATCGATCCAGTCCCAAGGGTGCTTTAAATTGTTTCCCTACCACAATACATTACAGCAGCAAGATAGAATGTGTGCAGCCTTCGTTCAGCGTCCTTATCTGGGAAACATCCTCAATATATCCCAGAGTTGATAATTAACAAGCTATTTTGAATCTCAGAGGGACTGTTTAGGATAATCCAGACAGCCTTTAGTCCAGATGCCTTAGATTTTCCCCGCTTGCATTGCCAACACTCTCCCTAGGGCTTTGCCTGCTCCAGAAATTTCAGTAGGAAAGCCTATGCTTCTGCTCTGTCAGTCCAAGTGATCTTCAGGAGAAATGGCCCTGAAGAGATAAGGCAGCCGGACAATGAGCATGTCCACCTGGCAAGGCGAGATGCTCCATCACGGGGCCCAGGGTTACTCAGGTGTCACTAGCTCTCCCGACCCGCTGCATTGAAGAAGTGCCATGTCCTCAATGGCCCCTGGCAGATACAGAGGACCTCCTCGCTTACCAAATGCTGCTTACTTAGCTGACTGCAATGTCAGATTTTACACGAAACTCAGTGTCCAAAAGTAAAGCTGCACTAAGCAAGAATGTTATGTAACAAGGACACACAATGTCATGATGTGAAGCACCTGAAACCAGGCTCCAGAGAGCTGCAGTGCCAGCAATTTGAAAATACCAAATCTGGACCTGTAGTTCCAGGCGTGTCACTGTGCAGCATCTGCAGGCAAGGATCATAAACTGCAATTTTGACACTGCAGGAAAGTGGTACAACTGCAATTTTGTGCATGCATTTGCAAATGTGTTTTATATTTTACGTTTTAAATCCTCAAAATCCATACATCTCTTTTGTAAATGAGTAGAATGGAAGTTTGTATGCAGCTGATTATTTTTGTGGACCTTCAGTTTGAATTGTCTGATCGTGAATTACCTGAACAAAGTGCATTGATGGCAGGTTTACAGAGAGCATCAGAGAAACAACTGCTCCTTTCTTCTTGCCTGTTGGTGGCAGAGTTTCCAATTATAGAACTGGTCTGCCAGTAATTAAACACCTCTTCCATGTTTCAAACCTGCAGCATGCTCACTACCTGCTATTAAGACTGCCTACTAGATGGTGCTCTAAAGAGAGAATAGCACTAAACATGATGTTTGTTTGTTTTTCTTTTCAGAGAGAGAGAAAGGGTGTTTTGGCTTTAAAGCTGACATTTAAAACTTTTTGATTCGCTCTTGCAATGTGACAGGTTGGTCACTCATTCTCTTGTGACTTACCAACTGGAAATAAAGTGTCTGCTAACAGAGGGCTAGTTATCTGCCCAGACAGAGGAGTAGAAAAAAAAGATTACATACCATTTTGAGTTGGGCCAGAATTACAGGCTGTTTGATACGGAGCCATTGTTTTTCTTTTTGATTTCACTGGCTCATCATCAGATGGAGATCGAGTGTACTCAGGGGGTAAATTTTAATACAGGCACTCCCGCAACTGTGTTTAACTGGGCCATTCAAATGATAATGGCATGTGAATGTCATTTTTTCTTTTTGTTAAAGGCATATTTTGTTTTAAATCCCTATTATTTCATCTCAAAATCAATAAAAGAAATTAATAGGAGCACACACATCCCACTTAAAGTTCCCTGTCATACTTTAACATAACCCTACAGAGTGTATAGCCCCTTTGTGATACAGTATAATATACTTCATCAAAATCAAAATTTCCCCGTGGGCTGCAGCCAAATGACCTCAGAAAATTTACTAATGTAAAATAACTTCTAGCTCAATTCTAGTGAATTTCCTTGCTATGTCAGGACCTGCACTTAAATCGCTTTGCCAGGGGGAAATAAAAAGGACAAGAAAAAGAGGGAACTGGCAAGAGCTTTAGACCTAGGTTACACTGTTATGACAAGCTTTCTTCAGTCAGCTCGGAAAGCTGTTCCCAGCCAGTCTGAAGATGATGAAGATGATCGTTACAGCTAACATTACTAGCCAAGAAGTAGCTAGCGTCAGTAAAGGAGTCACCACCACCTGTGAGAAAGATCATGTGTCTATGTTGGAGATTGCACACACATGTTTTTATATGACTAAACCAACCACATACGTCTTGTTTCTATTGAGAGACCAGTAGTGAACTACATACTGTGCGTTTAAATACTGTCCCTGTGGCGATGCCTATATAATGTCACCTGCTTGACTCACGGCAGAGATTGCATTTAAACAGTGCATCCTCTTTTACGATGCTTACATCCATTTCAGGGCATTGTAAGAAAAAAAACTATTTTGCAATATAATCGGTAAGAACTCCCTTGAAGCAGTATTAATACTTTTGATTGTAATTCACAACACACACACATGGATACACACACACACACAAACACAAATTAATGAATAAAAAGAAAATCTAGGGAACATTTTAAGTCACTAATGGCATTTTGCTGTTTTTTTTTTTTTAATTGACCGAAGTTGTGGCCAAGCAATTTCTGAGCCGTTGCCATTCTTTTCTTTGGTCGGAGAAGAGGTGGTGTTGAAGAAAAAGTGTTGCCCACTGCTTAAATCACACCAGATGGCTCAAGAAGCGACACAAGAAGCAGGTAATCTGGATTTATGACCTTGCACATATGCTGAGTGCAGGGGCATCTGCTGCGGTGAAAACTGCAGCCATCCTAATGAAAGCAGGAACTTTGAGCTTGATGTCATAGAGATGGGGCTGTAAAATTACAGCACATTACATCAAGGTTACGCCCGTGTTTGGCCTTGTGATTGTAGCAGCTTAGAATCAAGCTGCAAAAGAATGCTGCCATGCTGCTTCTCTCAAACCCTTCAAAACATTTGTGTGGCAATAATAACAATAACAACAAAGACAATAATAATAATAATAATAATAATAATCTCTATATAGCAGCTCTGAAATGCTCTTTGTGGCCTGGTGCTGCTGCAAGCCTTTCTAAGGTAGGGCTCTCTTACTGCTGCTACCTCTTTACTCAGGCACGGATAAACAACTGTCAGGTGCTGTTAAAGCAGAGGGGAAGGGATGATAGAGAGACAAACAAGATAGTACAATGTGTTCTATTGAGGCTTTGAAAATGCTGTGAAATAAAAACAAATAACCTAAAAGGCCACTTAAAACTATGCACTGCCACTTTCTTAGCAAGAAATGTTGTCAAATGAGGAAAATCACTGATTCTTTTTCACGCTTTCACTATTCTTTGAACGTTGTCAGCATTGTCTATTCTCAGTTTCAGTTCACGATAGGCGGTCCAATTAATAGATCCAACTGTTTTTCACTAATATTCTCTTGAGTTACACAAAAGGCTGTTTCTGCCACAGGAGCGAGTTGATCTGATTTATTTCTCTCTGTCACCTAAACGTTGCTCATGCTCCTTTTCTCTCTACAAAGTTGCAATTTGGTGTGACAGCCAAAACACATAATCCTCGCAGGGAGATGAAGAGGGAGAGTAAGTCATGTCACATTGACTCTGAAATAGAATCTGAAGCAGAGGCTCCCTGATGACGATCTCAGCGGAATAACAACCTGTTCCACGAAGGACTGACAGCCATGCTGGTTAAAATATATGTGCACTATTGATAATGACCACTTTGCTCCGCTGAGAGGACTTCTTTTATACCTGATTGTAATGTTATTTAGACATAAATATAAGAGCCTCAGAAGTGAGACAGTTCTTTTAATGCAGCCTGGCGGGGAGGACTGTGAGCTTTCATTTTGTTCATCTGAATTGTGCTTAAAGCCTACGCCTTATGACTAATTGATTATTAAGTGACTCAAACGCGAACAGATTCAGTTGTTTTCCTGCCCTTTCATCAGGGGAGGTGACAAACGCAAACATCACCCATTTGATCTGCGATTGTTTGAATCAGAATCAGGGCGCCTCAGTTAGAACAAAGCCAAATCCTCATTAGTGATCTGAGCTGTCTCTAATTTCCCACATTAACTCGTGAAATAATCCGGGCTGTTGGGTAAATGAAAATAAAAGTGTTTTTTTACTTTGCAAAATAAATAACCCGCTATATGAACTGCTTTACATTATCAATAGATCCCCTTTTTAAACTAATCCCTCCTTAAACTGGTTCAATCCAAGTGGCCGACACAGGAATTGATAAATGAATGAAAAGCATGTTGATAAGACACCGGAAATCATTTTCAGAGCAGAGATAAGGGTGACACCGCGTGCAATAACTTTCCCAACCTTTCCAGTTTTCGTCAGCGGCCATTTTTCTTTTCATTGTCTTCAAGATCACACCTTTCCCACTGTAACTGCAAAAACTGTAACTCGCATACAATCACAACCCAGAATAAATGTTGGAATTGTTCATCTCTGGAAACCATGGGTATGTTGAAATTTTACATTTAACATTTGTTGCAACTTCACGTTCAGTTTTATGCCGTGACATCGCTGTGCATGCTAAAGGTCTGGTAGGTTTAGGCAATTAAACTCTTTGGATCATGTTTTGGCTGCAAAATGTTCTGACATCTTGTTAAAAACGCACGGTTTTGTTGAAGCTGCCTCATGCTTGGCAGACATTTTACCTATAGGTCTAATGCCACCACCATCCCCTCTTCCTCATGGGGGTTAACCCTAATCCTAAAGTCAGCTAATACATGTAATCTGAATTTGAAATTATTGTAGACATGTTGATGTGATACATATGAAATATACAAACTTAAAATATATATGGCTTGCAGAAATGTACAACTTGGTTGCCAATGGACCCCTACAGATACACTTAACATGCAGGTGTGTCATACATTAGGTCAACTTGTTTACATCTTCAGTCATAAAAGTTAATAACAACTGTGACCAAATACTTAGCGACCTTTAGGATTTACTACACATCAGGATTGCATTTCAGTGCTTTGATGCAGTGTAAATTAAGGGAGTGCAGTCCGGTCCTGACAACACCTTCACCCTGAAACATGATCCACAGATGGCAGGTCATGAATCTTGGCCGATAAATACCCTTGGCTCTATCTATTCTACTCAGCCTTCTCCAGTCAGACGTGGTTTATATGGAGCTACTGCGGGAACAGAAAACTCGGATAGGAAACAGTACGTGTTCCTGACACAGAAAAGACTGTTGACATCCTTTCAAACTGCAAAACTGAGTCATAAAGCTCCTGGATACAGCCATCCATCTTCTATTTTGCAGAGCTGGAGAACGTAATTTCTCTGCCTCTAATTCACTATGTCCAAATGGTAGCCAAGTGTTTTAACATTCCGTAATTTTTCCGAAGGCTGGCTTGTTAAGATTGCTACAACCACTTAGAGCCTGTCAGATATTCTCTCTCTGATGATAAACGATGAGCAAGTGTGAAACCAGTTTTTTTTTTTTTTTTGTACCTTCATCTTGCCTCCATGCTGTCGTTTTTTTTTTTTTTTTAATCTTACTCTCCACTTCTGCATTTGGGATACATGCCTACAATCCATGTCCTGAGCTGTCACGGCGTATCTGTCACTCTTTTCCGCTTTTTGAAGTGCAATTACTGTTGATGAAGATCCAATGCAAGCTGTGTAACTGACAATCAAACCAAAGCCAAGTCAATTTGATTTAATTGGTTGAGAATTAACTGTGGAACCAGCTTCTCAAGGCGCCCCTGCTTTAATTGTAGCGTTTTCCTCTCTCAGTAAAAGCCACACACTTGAATTGATGGCAGGACAGTCACTGTCATGAGCATCCAGGGTATCCACTGTTCAGTGTGGCTTTTTCATGCTGAATACAGAGGTGATGACGTCCCTCTTTGAGGACAAGAGCACCATTAAATGGCATATGCTTGAAATTTGCTGTTAAAGGGTGAACAAGCTGGCACATGCATGTGACCCAGTGCCCCTGCTGCTACCAGACAGCTAAATTAGAGCTTGATGCAAGTCGATCTCGGCTCCCTAAAGAGCCCCACTTTGTATTGACAATTTGCTAATCAAATCAGTGGATGGATTACGAGCTGAACATCTGGTCTTTGTAATAACACTCATTATTAAGCTCCACTGCATAGATGAGCAGACTGCTCAAGCACCTGCATTGCCTGTGTTTATATCCCAGTACACTACATGCATGCTCATTGCTTATGATGCACAACATGAGAAATTTTTGTATTTGCCTGCCTTTGCTTTTTTCTTTCCCCTCTGATCTAATTTGGGTTTGCAGAAAATGAATAGAATATTTCATTTCTTTCTTCATGTTGTGGGAGATGGGACACTTCAATCTTGTGTCTGGTGAGACTGCTGGCAGCTGGTGAGAGATTATCATCACTGATGTATGAACTTCAGTGTAACCTAATGAAAGTAATTTTTTCCCTCTCTACTGTGCAGCACATAGCTGTTTTGCATTATGCTCCACCCGACCATTTCCTACGTACTAGCATGATTGTCCCTTCCGGGGGAGAGGTAGCAACTCTTAATAAAATACAATATGTTCTCTTCTTCTAAATAGCCATTAGCATCTATGTTCTTTGGGAACTGAGGATTTGTTTTCATTATTTACCATCCATGAAAACCATTTTATTTGTTTTTCTTTTAAGAATAGAAAATAACCAAGTATATTCAAGGGCAAAAACAACCTGGGACCAGTGACTCACAATTAAATCATAAAATTGCTCAATAGCGTTACCAGTGGCCACAACATTAAAACCACTGGTGGTTAAAGTGAATAACAGTGATCATCTCGCTAAAGTGCGATATTCTGGTGGCAAACCCTGGATCTTGGCATAAATGTGGATGCAACTTAACACAAACCATCTGCCCAAACACCCTTGCAGATCGGGCACTAAAACATTGCACTGTAGCCATGATCAATGTCATTCACTTGATCTGTCAGTGGTTTTAATGTTGTGGCTGATCGGTGTATATTGCAAGCAAATTGCTAATCAAGTGTTATAGTTGGCAGGCACTGCTGAGTCCTTGAAGTCCTAAATGTGCGGTAAATATGACTTCATTTGGGATTGGTGGCACAAAAATGTAATGTTACATTGGTAATTACCTCCAAACTAAATAAAGATTTAGAGTACTTACATTTTTACCCCTCTGTTCTCTTATTTAGCATCAGCAATGCACACTGACAGTCATAAGGGGACTTACAGCTGGGATTACCGAAGTAAATCAGAAAGCTTCTTAGCCCCAGGTTCTACGACAGTGCTAGCACACTGACAATTAGTGTTTGCTTGTATGCCATCTCATGCCACAAGACAGAAACCACAAGCTACTGTGTTTAGAGTTGTTATAACAAGGGGTCTCCTGTTAGTTTTCTTTGCACACATTTTGGCTCCATTCACCAAATGTGCTCATGCCTTTACTGTTACTATCTCTGATATTGTCTTGTGAAAAAAAAAAGAGGCTCCAATCCAGTGGCTTTATGAAATACTGAATAGTGCATTTAAACTTTAAACTTTGAACTGAAGCTTTGGGGCTGTTTTTGCTCGCTTTTCACCCAGTTTACAGGATTATGGCACAGTTACTTAAAACATGTCTCAGCTAGGCGGCCCTTATATTGTGATTTTCAAGTTTGGCTACTCAGAAATATCATAGTTTGGCAAAATTTGTGTTCTATGAAAACAAAAAATATATGTAATTTGAGATGTTGATGCCTGTGTGACTTTTCAGACAACAAACGTAATGTATAATAAAGCATAGTGGAGAATGTCAGTTCTTTAGGAATGAATAAAGGAAAAAAAAAAGGCACCACAGATCCCATCATGTTTTTGGTGATGCAAACAGGAGGTGTGGTAAAGAGTTGTGGTCATTACCTGATAACCATTATTTTTGCCTAAACTTGTGGTGCTGATTTGCCAAAATGCAAATTATGAAGGAGAAGCAGCGCTGTTTTAATATAAAGTCTAATTGGATTCATGGACATTTCTTATCAGCTAACATCAGAAAAATCACTGCAACGAATCAAGTCAGTCTGATTTCAGCAGTACAACATTATGATTGGATGGATTTATGACACTGAGAAAAATAGGTGCCTTCTTTTGATGCAAAATGAGTAATTTGGTCAATTTGGATAACAAGTATTAGCCTAATCACTGAAACAGCTGTTTGTTATTGCAAAATGACTTCTTTCCACATTTTCTGATGTGGCACCCCTAGAATGACCATTTGTTGGTGTTTTCCACAACACATGCAACCATTTTCAAAGAACAATGGGGAGAGTAGGTAATACTTATTTCACTAAGGAAGAATGAAATGCATTTATTGCTGCAGTGTTGTTATCAAGCTGCTTCTATACACCCATTAAATTACCAAACACAGTAGTCAAACAAAGCCTAACAACACACCAAATGTTTGCAAATCAGGACAGGCCATTGTACGGGGGAGGTAGGATTACTCAGCTTCCATAGCTGTTTGGAGCCCATGTGATCCTAAGTGAAAAATGAGAAAATGAGTGACCTACGTGGCCCGCAGGCACGACCCTCACTGGAGTTGTGTGGCACAGCAGATGATCCCCATCATCACTCTCCTGCTAGGGTAATAGGAGTCAGTGAGTAGCTCTGCATCGATTTGCTCTTTTCTGAGCTGTGTCTGCACCATAAACAGGTCTGGAAGGCAAACAGGCCCTCTTTCTCTCTGATTGTTGTCTAAAAACAACAATATCCCAACCCCTAAATCATCCGAGTAGCCACGGTTTGTTGTCATTTTATTTAATTCTGTGGGACCACCCTGGTGCAATCAGCATTCTGAATCATCGTAATTCACTATGTTTGTGCACAGAAACCACACGACTGCTGAGGGAATCCAAAGCAGAGCACATTAGCAAGAGCTGCTGAGGTTTTCTCTGGTCCCAATGTGGTCTGATGGGACTTGCGCTCCGACAGCCCGGGGCCTCAAAACTGAGCTGAGCTCCTATTGACATGGAGCGCGTAGCTTTGCTGTGACTGCCACCGCTGCGGCCAAGCTGATCCACCAACCCTGCCGCAGAGACACAGATACCAATGTTTAAGAAAACAGCAGGGAGCAGCGGTAAGGGGGGGGAGATAAATTAGGCCCGCCGAGTGAGAGAGAGGACACAGTGAGAGTAAACATTTAATATGCTCTCTCGAGAATTTGAATTCAGGAAGAGACAGAAGCTACTTCAGAAAGAGAGATGAAAGAAAGATGTTTCAACAGGCATCAGACATAAAGGGCAGAGGAAGCAAAAGGAGTCACATGGAATTCTGGAAATCGTTTTACACAATGAAACCACATTTATTTATTTCTTCCTGCCACCTCTAGTCAGCTGTTCTCTGCTCATCAGCTAACAGCAGCTTCTTCTTCTGGGGGTGCCTGATTTTTCTCAGGTCAAGGTTAGTTTCCTTTGCATACCGTTCCTTCAAAACTCTCTTTGAATTTAAAATCAAATTTCTGTCTGAGTGCCATGCTGTTGAATTTCAGTCTCCATTGTGTTAATAGGGATTGGACTAAATGAAAAATGTTCTTTTTAGCAATTCCATGTCTTTCTTGTTGTATTCTAATCTGTGACATAATGTCTGTCTATGAATGGACAGGCTAAATACTAGGAATACTGTTGACATGCTACTATGTAAACATTATGAAATTATTGGGTATTTTAGCTCATGCATGGTGGTCTTTTACTTTCTGCCTCTTCACTGCTCAACCATTAGCTGGACTAAATGTAGCACAAGCAAAGGGCATAGCAGACTGATAAAGATAAAAGGAAGTTTGTGGGCGCCAAAGCAGCATGCATCACACAAAATAATATAATGGGTTAGATAATTATGCTTTTAAGAGTCAAAATCCCCTTAAATAACTTAATTTAGTGCTGGTATGACAGAATGAGCCCCTTTCCCTGATAAATTTCAATATTATTCTACCTATAAATAATTCACTTAATTGATTGCTTGATGAACTTGATTCCAGCTATGCACAGGCTATGGTCACAGTTGCTGTTTGCCTTTTTGTGAGGAAAAGCAGCACTATTATAGACTGCATGTCATAGCAGCGAGTGAGAATTATCACAGTAAAAGGAAATTAATTGTTTCGTATTTCGCATTTTATTTTGAGTCCTTTATAATTGGGCTTTGCTAGATGCCTTTACATCTCCATCTCCCACCATCAAACCACACTCATGCAAATTCACAAATTTACGAGTGCTGACATGTCCAGAGCGCTATTGCACACTGAATAAAATTTCACTTTGGTCTATTTTTATCTTTTGTTAAACATATGATATGTCAATTCACAGGTCACAGGTCATTCTGGAAAGCAAAGAAACTAAGAGGAAGTGGGCGCACACACTTATGATGTCTAAAAGTATCGCAGGGTGAGGTGTTCTTCCGGTGCTGGACAAGGAATATGGTTGATTATGCAAATAAACCATAGTTAGATAAGAACGGTTGGATAAAGTAGAGCAAAGCAGTGTCTTGCTGCCTGTCGGGAGGAGCAACATTTCCCATTAGGTTGTGCTGGCTCTGTTTCACTTGATTTGATTCAATATTCAAAGGCCCTTTGAGAAATCAGACAGCCTGTAGGGTGTGTGCCATGGTAATGTGGCCCTGAATGAAAAGCATGATTATGAAGAGGATAATACAGAGCACACAGCAAATGATGATATCTATCTACTCTCTTTCCTTCACCCCGTCACTGTCATACAATTTATAGAATCTATATTAATTGCACCGCTAAATGTGGCCTTGACCTATAACAGTCATTCCCGGAACAGCAATGTCCACAGGGTTCCACTTATTAGCTGTGTGTTAATGGGTTTTATGTGAGGAGTGATGATTATGGCTCTTGTTGTTGCTAAGCGAATATAGAAAACACCATTTGAAGCATGCTGCTCTTTTGGTAAAAAGTTTTTTTTTTTTCTACTTTAATTCTGGTTTTGACTTTGTGTTCATGACAAACATGCTAAGCACTCAGGATATTACTGACTTTTCCAATATGTTCAAACATGTGATTCAGATGTGATGTTTAGGCTATTTTATATACAGTATTTATAGATGTCTAAACAGAGGAAAGCTGCATGAGCCTGTTTAAACTGCAGTTAGTTAGGCAGCATATCACCAGAGTAACTGCCAACTACTGTTCACTATACTCTCTGCTGTATGTTAGTTATCTTGGGCTGTGTAATTATATTTGGTTGTAGCTATAGTGACTATTTAGTTAGTGCTAGTGGCCTTGTACCACTGGGGGAGTCAAACTGGGAACGGACACAACCTCTGAGACTGGTGGAGGTCAGTTAGGCGACAGGGGATACTGTACGGAGGTGATTTACAGCGGCTCCGATGAGGACTATGATGACCAGACAGAGCAGAAGGAGAGAGGAGAAACGGCATAACAGCAGGATAGTGTCAGACCTTTAGCCACGACCGAAAACGGCACGTAGAGATGGAATATTTTCACATTTTACTCTGTGAATTGAGGATTTACTTCTGGCAACCAGAGGTGATTGTGGAAAGACAGAACAGCCGGTTTTGGTGAGTTTTATTTAGGTTCTGTCTCGTTTGAATGAAGTGTCTTTTACGATGAGTTAACGAGGCGATTAAGCTCATCTTAGTTCAGTAAAAGAGAGAAACTTCAATTCAGAACGTGTACGGTTGTATTTTTCTGTTATTAAGGAAAATAGGTCAGGGCTAGCTGATAATAGTTGATAATATTTGTTAATTTTTTGAACTTCAAGTAAAATTATGGCCCTATCTTAAAAATTGCATCTTTAACACAGACGTCACATGTGATACTGTTATTCTGAACATCCCTGATAGTTCATTTAGTACGATATGAATTGGTTCATTCTTTTTCTTGCATTGTCATGCATGAATCCCTGATAAATCATGTAACTTGTGACCATAAACTGTAACCAAAATATTCTACACAATCAAGTGCGCAGTGTAATGCGAAAACATTGACTACATAATAAACTGCCCCCTCAAAATGTCGCTTTGACTGCTCTCGAAAAGGTTTCAAGAAAACCTGAACACCGGTGTCTTCATTCATGTGGACATTACTGCTGCTATATTGTATCAGATTGCATTAGTTTTATATTGGGGCACCTAACAAACTGGCAACTGGGTGTATTTGACCAACACATGCCCGGGGGATCAAAACACATGAAGAGCCGGACTGAAGAGTATTCCCGGGACAATGATGAGATTCTCATATCTTTTTGTTACTTTTGAACTATAGAAAATGGTGTCATGAAAACGGAAAAAACAGCAGCTTACACTCACTTGTTACTGGTTACTTCTGGGACACCGGCTCCTCAAACACAAAATGCATCTGCGTGTTTGCATTCTTATTGTGAAAATGATGATATAATGTTGGAACTCACAAATCCAATCTGGTCACTTTTAAAACACAAAGCGGACAGGCATCCATAAATATCAGATTCAACAAAACAAGTTGCATTTGCTTTGAGCATCTTTTCAAACCTCACAACAATCCTCCTTTTCCAAAGCCGGCACTGTAAAGCAAGGCTCCCACCAGGGCCCTTAAACTGTAAATGTTTTCACACTATGCCAACTGAACCAGCGGTGTGCAGCCAAAGTGTGACATGCATTCTCACACAGGCGCACCGTGTTACACCGCAATCAATGATACGTGGTGGTCAGGTGAGCAGGCACTTAACCTTCACAGCGGCCGATGATGTATGGTATCGTGAGGATAGGCTTCGACTCAGCAAGCCATCTCACGCGCGGGTAGGAAATGGTACAAAAAAGACTCATCTTGCACGGCAAAAAAAGATGAATATGTTTTTTTTTGTCTGATTAGGTAGAAAGGATCATTTCATGATTGCTTGAAACACAGACATGCAGCTTATTACAGGTGTCCACATGCTGCCTTGTTGAAATTTAGAGTTGTTTTTAATTGCCAGAATGACTTTCCCTTGTCTATGCTGGGAAATAGATAAATAAAGTTGAATAAATGAGTGACGCTGTTAAACAAACAGCCGTCTAGTTGATTTCTCAGGTGCTTAAAGGTAGAATTTCTGTTCACCTTTTGTGTTACATGTGGAGAAATCACACGCAATAATTCATACATTGTGCATGCAGTTTATTGCCTCTGTTGCTACCTTGTCCTTTGTCACCTGCAGCCATTCCCTTGTATTTAACAGGATTCATCTGAAACATAGTTCTTTAGCAGCAAAGTATTCCCGTCTGTATCCGAACATCTGAGCATCTGTGATCGCTGTGAGGGAAATAATTAAAAGTTTGTGAAGTGTGTGTGGCACCTGCCAACTGTTTTTATTTGTTCTTTCAAGAATTTGGTTTTGAATGAGATAGATAGATAGATAGATAGATAGATAGATAGATAGATAGATAGATAGATAGATAGATAGATAGATAGAT
>JBBPCS010041834.1:0-20303 GCA_037974645.1 Hollardia meadi
TGAAGATTATTACATTTTCTCATTCATTTATCAGAAATTGGTCACGGGTCCGGATAGAACCATAACTTGGTCCGTGCCTGGACCGCGGTCCGCCATTTGGTGATGCCTGCGCTATTGGCTGCCGGTGGTCGACGTGTTGTCACATCCCCCACCACAACAGAGCGGTCCTTCACCAGTTTATTGGAAATTTATTCATATCGAACGTGTCGCGTGTCCTAATCGCACCAAATTCGACACTGCACTCACTCGAGTCCCCAGTGAGTCACTCCCCAAATTTGAAGCAGATCAGATGAGCGCTTCTCGAGATATGCGAGAGACACACACACAGACAGACAGACAGAGATTCCTTGCTTTTATAGATAGAAGATAAGATAAGATGAGAACTGTTGCTTGAGCTAGCTCTCAGGCTACAGCCAGCTTCACTCATCCATTAGCTCCCATCCCAGAAAAACCCTTTCATGCTTGCTGCACAGGGTGTCACGGTGCAGTCACCAATTAAATAGCGGTTAAACAGTGGAGCTTTTGCACACCTGATTCTCATGCTTACCTTCTCTTGACTCTGTTTCTACACTGTGTTCACTCTCGGAGATAGTAAACAGTTGAGTTGATGCTGAAAACTTGTATTTTTTTTTGTAAATAAGTGAATCGATAAACAATCAGCTGATAAGCAGAACTGAAAAAATTTCCATCCCTATATATACACAAAACTGTTATTGGCAAACCAAGTAATTTCTAGGGCATCAGTGTTTGTGTGTTTGCACAAACAGCTGTACACTAACTTTTTCAAAAAATAGAATATGACACAAGAATGCGAACAGGCCATCAGAAACTTTGATGATAGCAATACCATAAAGGCCCAAACGCACTAAAAGCAATAATTGGAGCACCTAATTTGATGCTCCTACGGCACACTGCTCGCATCAGATTTGCCAACACCACAGAACCAGCAGTATTTTGGGAAAATGTCACTATTTACATGTAGTTCTTATATATTTCAGAAGACCTCGCTCACACTCACTCACACATGCAACCTCCATGTCAAAACAACTCAGCTCTGACGTTATGTTGCACAGTATTACAGAACTGAGACAATTATTGAAAATAGCTGAATTTGGTCATTACTGATGAGAGATTTCATGGCAGTGTGTCCTCAGAGGGTGCAGCAGTGGCGGAGCAGCATGCAATATCGAAAAGGGCTCGGCTGTGATCTCTCCGTCTTCTTACTTTGGCTTTTTATTCCTTTTAGCTATCTCCAAAACAGGAACTGCAGCTACAGAGAAGACAGCTTTGGCCGCTCATTTGATGCACCAAAATTGAAACAAGGTGGGTGAGCCAAGGCAGTTTGACTCGCCTCATAGTGCTTTTGGTATGTGTTCACCCCCCTCTCCCTATTGCATATGAAGCCCTTTCTTGTCTTTGATTTCACATGCATGACCTTATTGTCTAGCTGGCTTTAGCCATTGTTTTGGGGTGCTATATTGCTATATGTCTCGGCAGGTGAGTGTCCATTGTTTCTTTAGAAAGCCCACTAATTATGATGTGGTTGATGAAGAAAGTGAAAATACTAAGTGCTTTTCGTTATGCTAATGTGTCTCCTCGTTTCACTCATTCGGGACACTATGATGTGCTGCACAGCTGTATCACCTGCCATGCTAACCATTCACAAAACCACTTACTTAAGATATTTATAAAATCTTACAGTATGATGAATAGTGTAGTAGTGTAATATAAAGTGTTAGATTTAGGCTATAACACACAAGGTGTTGCCATATTATATTACATCTCATAACTCATCTCATTTCCTGAAATAACTGAGACTGTACTTGAAACAGAAAAGAAGAAAGGAGACACCTTTGGCTTAAAGAAAATAATGTCACAGGAATGTATTTTAGGATTCATGATTCAGTCATTTTTATTTTATGAACAAATGAGCAGCTACAGGTAATGCCTTCCTTACTGTTCCATAGTTTTGATTTGCTGTAACAGCCCGACTATTCTCCAGTCAATTCAGCTGAACAATCAATAAAGACATCCGATCAAAGGGGTGTCCCTGTCAGGTAAAAAATTTCCGTGTAGGATACACCTGTGTTTCCTTGCTCTAAGCTCCTCCAGAAGCTTCTTCTCTCCTCATCTCCTCGAGGTGCATTTAAGGTATTGGAAGATCCTCAATGATGGCAGAGGGGGAACGATTTCTGGGTCACGAGAGGAGAGAGGAGAGAGCAGAGAGGATGCGAGGAAGCATAATTTAGCATAATGAAAAGCACCCAGAGATTGATGCAGGAGAGGATAAAGGACAAGCAAGTAATACTGATAATAAAGCGAGCGGGAGCTAAAATTTATTAGTCATAGTCTGTAAATTGGCTCTGTATAAAATGTTATTATGATTGAGTTGTTTTTTGAAAATTAAACGCTCTTAAATAGGCTATGTCTCATTATCATTAAAATGAAAATAAAAATAAGTGGTAATAACAGATTATGGCTGAATATTTACGACGTTGTCCGTCAAAATGACAATGAGAAAGGACAACCTCTGACTGTTGTATGAAAACTAGTGACACCTCGCGAGTGCTGTGGGAATTATGTTCTGTTCAGTACAAGTGCTGTATTTTGGTGTACAACTCTACAGGTTATTGTGGACGCCACAAAAAAACAAAAACAAAAAAAAACCCTGCCTGTGACCTGCCTGATCTGGAAACAGGTGAATTTGGTGCTCAAGGGATTTAATGGGAAACCCCATTATGAGACGAATCACAAATCCTAAGACAAGTTAGGAGTTTTTCGGAACAGCCCTCAATATGCTGGTTCCTTAAATTGGTCTGTAGTCATCAAAATTTTGAAAAACCCTGTTCTAAAACAGATACAAGCACAACCGGATCATATTTAGTAATATTAAAATTTTAATTAGTTACATTCATTTTTCTCAAAGAAAGATAAAGTAAGTAAAAATAGTGTTCTATTTCAATTTCAATTTTAGTCTGATGTTGATCTTTATGAAAACATTTACCTTATAAGTTTAATATGAGACTTTTCCCAAGTGAATGTTGCCTGAACCATTAAAGTGATCTCTCTGTATCACATATACCAAAACAAAGCAGTGCTTTGAAATATAACAAAACCAACTAGATATGATGAGAAAAACAAGACAAAGTATCAGCTCAGCAGCAGTGACACCAAGTCACACATATCAAATACATGGTGGACTGTTCCGATTATTTAATGGTTTAAATTGAAAGAATGTTAGATATTCTTACATTGTTTGTGCATGCCAGAAATCAGCAGAGCCTTCACAGTGGCCTCACAGATCAAGAACAAGACTCTCAAGTCTGCAGCTCCCTCTGTTTGTTTCCCAAGAGGGGCCCAGAACACAACATGCATTCATGGAACTAGTGGCAACGGTGGAGGGGTGTGTGTGACCAGGCATTGTCAAAATGCATGGAACATTAAGATTCTTCCTTGAACCACAAAAGCACAGACAGTTGAAGACATGAAAACATAGTATCTCAAGAGTTGGAGAATCGGGGTCTCTGTGTAATGGGAGTGGGAACCTGAGCTCTGCACAGCTCCATGAGAACCTGAAATAACCTCTGTAAGGGAGCACTCTCTGTGCCCACATTGGATGATGGATGGTGGAGAAGTATAAATTCCAGCACTACTATGAGTCACTGCACAAATGCATCAAAAACAAAAGCAAGACAAATACAAAACCATATCATTCACGTGAGCACATGTACATGTTATGATTTGTTAAATGTAATTATTTAATAACCATTTAACCCTTTCTGCCAGTACAAACATTGCACATTTTCAAATGAAAAAAGTATCCCAGAGAATAACTGTCACTCCTGTGCAGTGTTACTGAAAGTTCATTGTCAAAATAGTAAGGAAATATAATAATAATGTATATAATTTTATCCAGTTATTTAGTAATATAATGCATTTCATTTCTACTTATAGGGTTATTCATGAGTTAAACTCTTGCCTATCAAATTACACCTACACCAGAACTTGCAGAGTTTAGTTAATAATGAACAGATAAATTAACAATAAATTAAGGATATAATAAAAAATTTGTATTATTAGATTATACAAAGCAAAACTGAATAATAATAATAATAATAGTAATAATAATAATAATAATGATAATAATAATAATGTCATTTCGCTCATGCTTTCAATCATTATGTCAAACTGCTGCACCTGGGTAGAGCCATGCAGTGCAGAGAGCCAAACATGTCGTCACCGGTGTGGATGTTTTTTACAGTAGCAGAGCAAGACAACAGGGTTCAGAAAGGACAGGAAAAAATCTACGAGTTTAACACAAAAATTATGTTATGGAATATTAAATCATCCATCTTTACTTTGCCTACCCTCAGGTGTGCATAAACTACAGGCAATGAACTTCTCTTTAAACACATACAAAAATGGTTCTCTTATCAGTATTGGCCAAGAGAAGGAGGTAATTATCGGTATAGGTTGAAAAAAAGAATACATATCTTGCATCCCTATTAGTTAGTTGCTTTTTCACTCCATTTAATTCCTCTGTTTCTATTTGCTGTCAGCAAGGCATAAACATGGACATGGGGCTAACAGTATTGTTGATACAATGGTCAAAGAACCAAACATAAATTAAGCTATTAAAATTCTGGTTCTGCATTCATCCATGGCAGGTATGTTTCTTACAGTGTAATTCATAGCAAAACACCCCTGCGGTGGAAAGGGCATGACATTTACAACCATTTCATCCCAACACGACACAGCATGATCGGTAGAGGCAAGGATTTACAGACTAAATGCCTATAATCATTTCACCAAAAGTCCAAAGGTGGAGAAAAAATTGAAAATGACTGGAAGATGATTTAGAAAACAATTATTTGTGAGAAGGGGAAACAGAGTTTAGCCTTAGTATATTTCTTCATGATTTATTGTAAGTGTTTATTGCAGCAGTGTACATAAATCTAATGCAGCACAAACTCAGACTCAACTACCACTCATATTGTGTGGGCTGTATGCATTTGTGTGGCAGCACTGAACATACGAGAGAATAGAACACTTATCAGAAAGGACTCCTGTGCTATGGTCCCATGAAGGCCTTCATAACAATGATAAATTGGTGGAGCATTCTGCTAAGCTACATCATATGACTAGCACCTTTAGGACCTTTTCTCTTACGCTTAGAATCGGAGTGTACTGTGAAGGCTTTCTGCAAAACAGAATAAGGGATTAATTAACCCTTTTTTTCTTCTTTTTTTTTTTAAAAACCTCATTCTGTTTTTCAGTTTCCTGTCATACATCCATAACAGAGAGGCAGACAATTTCTGAAGGCTGGATTAAGACAGCCTGGTGTGCTGTGCTGCTATTTTTTATTTTTTTTTTCACAATCCTCCTACAACACAAAAGCAACAACAATGGAGCTGGTAGCAGAATGTCACTGGGTTTATAATGGAAAGCTGAGGAGAAGTGGTCAGTCGTTCTTGATGCATTCAGTCAATAGCTTGAAAGGAACCTTCTCAATTGACCCTCTGCCAGGTCCCGCGCCTTGAATGCAGACTGGTCACTTATAGCTTAGCATTGGCCATCTGCGACCAGGATCCGTCAACTATACACCTGTGCACCTAAGACTCTCATGTAATCGTTCTAGATTTTCTTCCAGGCTGGTTTTGTGTATTTTAAGCTAGTCATGTTTAATGTTGTGATGAGTTCTTTTTATTCATGAAACAAATCATTAACTACAACTTCATTGCTACAATAGCTACTGAAGGTACATTGAATGTATATGCTGCTTTTGCCTTTTAATTAGTGTAACAGTGAATAGAAATCTACCCTGCTTTACAGGAACAGTGTTGCTCCTTAAAGGGGATTTTTGGTATTGTTAAACCTTGGTCCTGAGTTTATGTTTGGGTGCGTAAATGACTAAAGGGTACAAAAAGAGCCAGGACACGGGCTGCAATGGTTGTTATCCTTGTGGGCAACTTCGAACGTCAAAGTACGTCTGCTAAGAGTATTGTGCTTTTTCCACTGACAAGCTCAGATTGTTATTCTATGTTATTTTAATTGTCTGTCAGAAACAGCTGTTATGTCGCTCTTGCAGAATACACCAGGTGTTATTTTTTTAAAAATGGGTAAATTTACCGTGTCTTAAACATACACATTTTACGATCATCCACACCCCGAAAGAAACAAAATACAAATTACCAAAAACACGATTGGTTTGTTTTTCCACCATTCCAACAATCATCAACTCAACTTGATCAAAATAAACCCTTATTTCCCTCAGATAGATGTGAAAATATCAGGAGAGGAGCAAAAGGGAGGGTGGACATCAGAGAGGCAGCGGGGGAAAGGTTGTTTCTCTCTGAAATCACTTTTTTTTCCCAAAAAATAAGATAATATGGATAATTGGTCATATTTCTTCTAGAGGTGCAGTTAGTGAAAGTGTGGGCTCCATGCTTTCTCCAAGTAAAGTAAAGTAGACATTAATAATGTAGTCATCTTTCTCATCACAGTATAATGCAGATTACAAATTTATAGTGGTCCCTATTACTAACCTCTTAATGAGGAGGCATTTAAGTAGTGGGTGCATTACTCCTTATTATGACCAAGTAGTGTACATAAATAAACTCTCGTCTAGTCTCTGGAATAAAAGCATAAATCATAATGTGTGTAAATTGGCTTTAAATTAAGAAAAGCAGTCTGAAATAAAAGTACAGGCTCCTGCATGCAGAAGAGAAAGTACGTTTAGAGTCACAAAGGAATGAACATTAATGGCTAAGGACTCCAAGTGAAGACAGACAGAAGCTTCTGCATTCGATATACTAGCCCTTTAGTGCCCATTTTTCACAGTCCTAGCTTAAATTACTATATACCTGAGACAAACTCTTTATCAAGAGCTAAGAGCCAGAAGGTTGTAAGCGCCATTTGAACAAAAAGCCCCTTGTATGTTCTGGGTCAATAGCTCCATTCTATCATGTCAGTTTTATTTTAGAAAACACAATTTAAAGAACCCCTGCATCGTTTCAATTTTAGAGCTGAACTTCTCAGGCAGCACCGCTTTGAAAAGACAGTAGTTTTTCCACATGGCAGGCACTATTTCTACATTATTCAGGCTGAGAATGATCTGACTGTATTATAGTGCAACTGCTACACACAATTCCCATTTGTGGGTGAAGAGCTGCTTGATGACACCCATCCACCCACACATAAGAATGGATCATTAACCACTGATTATACAAATGTTCATAGTTTGATTTTAATACATTTTAGAGAATAATCCTTATAAGTCTAAACCTGATATATATATATATATATATATATATATATAAAAATATAGCTATTTATTCGTTGGACCCTTTGTTTGTAATAGCCACAAATGGTAAGAAATACTTATATTGAAATAATGTATGATGAAAAACAGTTATTGATGAAAAAGTAATCCACCAACTTTCTGTAAACTCCAGGAAGAAGCTGCCCGATCACCAACAGTGCCAACAGAGTCAGGTGGGCCCAGCTGCGTTGTTATTTCATCCTCACTCTCTGTCTTGTCTCTTATAAATTGCATCAGCCAGCAATTGACCAAGTGTCACGCTTCAGAGGGGAGCCTGATACCTCCAGCCTCGCAGAACCTTTACTCCTTCATTCTGCTTTCCTCGAAAGGTCATGTTCTTACTTTGTTTTACAGCAGCACAAAGTACATGTTGCTCTGCACAACTTTTTCTAGCATCATATCAGCTTGTCCACATTATCTTTTGGATAAGGGGAAAAAGAGAACCTAAAATTACAACCTTGCGATTGTATGCCTCCGCACAGCAGTGAAGTTTACATCCATGTCTGTCCAGACTCATATAACATACAGTATGTAGTGACTGATAGAGAGCTTGGTCACATAGTGCAACGACAATCACCTGAAGCTCAATTTCAGCAGAACCAAAGGGCTTGTGGTGGACTTCAATGCTGCAAATGGATGTTGCAGCAAAGAAGCTCTAAATTCTGAAACATGCATTCTTCATACACATGGTAGCACAGATCATATTAATTCTTGAGTTCTGAGTAAAAATTAATTCAATAGGTCAGTGACCTTGACCTTAGACGGCTGACCACCAAAATCGAATCAGTTCTTCCTTGTGTGAGTCCAAGTGAATGTTTGTGCCAAATTTGAAGAATTACCATCAAGCTGTTTGTGAAGTATTGCGTTTACAAGAATGGGGCGGACAGACGGACAACCTGAAAACATAATGCCTCCAGCCACGGCTATTGCGGGTGCAGAGGCATAAAAAAGTATAAGAATGAATCACTGAAAGTATCTATACTTCTGCTAGCTGATCAAAGCTTTGTGTTTTACTTATTAATGCAAATTGAATACATTATTCACAATCCCTGAAACACAGCTGAGCACAGCAGGGTGGTCCATGTACATGGTCATTTGTATGCTCCCAGAGAAATGTAATGCTTAATGACTGTCAATGAATGCTGAAAGCATTCACAACCATATATATATTTTTTAATTTTCTTATATTAGACTCCCTGAAGTATAGAATAAAAAAACGCTTGCATGCTGGTCCTGAATTCATGCCCCAGTCTCAGTGGAACATCAGAGGTAGCAGAAATAACATGCACTGTAAAATTCCAAAATTGAAATGCCCTGATATACGAGACCCTCTTTTCTTTGAAAGTAATTGTGAAGATGATTCATTTGGCACTTTAATGCATCAGATGAGCTGACATCTTGTGTTATAGTGAGCTTGAAGTGCATGTACCATAAGAGTGTTTCCAAGGAAATATGTGCTCAAATTCTTTATAAGTATCTAGGATTATCTTAAATTAACAGCCAGTGGCCCCAGTAAGTTTCTCAAACTATGGGCATAATATATTTAAAAACAATATTTCAACTGCTGCCGTGGTTCTAACCAATATCTTCTCAAATAAAAAGACAATTCTAAGGATTATGAATGCGTTGCAGACACTCAACCATGGACCCCTGCTGAAATCCTGTCCAAAACTCCCTTTCATCAAAATAAACTGTGTACTGAGCTCTAATTTGCATTTCATAGGGTCTTCAAATATTCATACATGTAACAAATAAATAAATAAGAAAAATCCAAGGCATTATACTGGTGTATGAAATTAAAAAAATTAGAAATGAAATTCTAAAATATCAAACAGAAGATAACCTTGTAAACTACCCAAAGGTATAAGACTTTTCATGCAGAAAAAACTAATAACTTCTTAATAACGTGTCATATCCTCAGTCACAGTCAAATTACTTTTTATTTGTACATTTGTATAGGCTTCAGATTGCACTGTCTTTGCTGTTTCATGTTTTAGTGGAGCGGGGATAAAAAGAGGTGTTCAGGGATTCTCCCAGCAAAATGTAAATACTGGCTGAGCACTAATCTGATCTCTCACTCTCAACTCTGTGAAACAATTTCCCCCTCACTTATATAGTTTTATTCCTAATTCTTATTTTCATTTATATCCTTCTTGTTACCCACACATATTACATTTCTAATAACATTTTCTCAAAGCCAGAAAAAAAAACAGGAAAAAGAAAAAGAAGGGAAAGAGTAATGTTATCTGACTGTACTACATTAATGGTGGGGAAACAAACAACAGCTGAGCAGTGACTAACTCTTGAACATTGGGTTAACAGTCATGCTGTTTGGCATGCAGAATGCTCGGAGGTCATTCCCCATGTGGATCGCCCAAAGCTAACTCAAGGTCTGTGCCTATTTTTTATAACCTGTGGGCAGGATAAAGGATGAACTCCCAAGCTCTACAGAGGAACGGCAAAGAAAGATAAGCTTTTTTCAGACATTGCTTCGAAAATTCTTCGTAGGTGTGTACATTACTGGCTTGACAGCAATTTGATTTAATTATTCAAGCTTGCAATTTGCTTTGAGAGAGATAATTATTTTTCTTTCTTGATGTGATTCAGTTCAATGTTGAGAAACAAATTGATTCAGTAATGGATGGATCAAAGTTGTTCCACCTCTGAGACGGCAGCAGATGTAACAGCGCCGAATCAACGTCTGCATAAACGGAGTGATGACTTTTGTCGACATGGTTTGTGTGCGACCCTCACCCGGGAGGTTTAAAACAGCTAGCAGCAGTTAGCAGCTAACTCAAAGAAAAAGAAAAACAACTTAAAATGTTTAGAAATTGTGGAGACAATGTGAGGTTCTGGAGCTACTTACCGCAGAGGACGAGCTCATCCGCCACATAACAGGGACGGTAAATGATTTTTATTGCAATGTTATTCCATTGTTTATAAAGCGCTGCTCGTCACACATGTAAAACATCACACTAAACTCCAGCGTTTATGGGCTACTCGTCATGCCTCTTTTAATTGTGGAATGCTGACTTGCTATCTAAAATCACACAGTGGATCGATGTTATGACGCCGTTGCGTTTTTCAGTGTAAATAACAAAAGACGGTGTAGAGAAGGGTCTTTGTTGTGACGATATTGCGCAATCTCTGTGTAAAAAGGGCAATAGCCTAAACAGGGTTTGGTGCACATTTTAGCAGCAGTAGTCTTAAGGGGCTTTCAGACACAACGCGATTTGAGCTTTGCTTGGCGCTGGGTTCAGTGCAGTCGCTGTGCCGGCTGCTCGCGCCGCTGTGCTTGGTGCAGCAGAATACCGTTGTGGTGTTGTGCAAGCCATTGGAAAAAATGGGTTTCAGAGTACAGTGGTGCCGTTGTTGCGTTGTGTCTGAAAGGCCCTTTAGCATTTATATTACTGTCAGTGGCAGTAGACAAATGAGTAGATTCATTTAAATTTGATTATTGCAATTCAAATTGTTTCATATTGATTGTTGCTAAAGTTGGAGTAATTTGATTATTTCTTTTAGCAGATCAATGCGTTGAATTGGCATTGTTTATAATTGAAGCTTCAATGCAATGAATGAATCATTACACATCTTCAGAGCAATTCAGAAGTGGTACTTCTCTAGTTGTTTCACAGTGATATGGTTAATGGCTGTAGATAGTCTGACAAGCCTAAGCCAATGCAGCAACACATATATGACTGCCTGTCATGCCACAAACTTTTAAACTGTTCATTCTAGCATGCTGCTGCACATACTGTACACAGAAACTCTCTGGCAATAACCCTGAGCACAAATGCATACTAGCCAAGGATTTCTATGAATAAATCCACACACAAAGCTGCACGCAAATATTAAAACTGCTCACATACATATAGCCTTTCTTCATTGCAAAGGACCCTTCCTTGTCCTTGTTGTTTCTCTTCACTGAACATTCTCAGTGAAGAGAAACAACAAGGACAAACATTGGTAGAAAAAAAATGCTATAATAACATGTACTTACCAATGTAATAAAATAGCCCTGCAACAAGCACTGCCTTTCTGAAACTTTAAAGGGTAAATTTCATTTAAGACTGTGCCAGGAAAGAAATTAGAATAACTTTTGAGGACCTATTTTGTAAATTGGCATATTTTTATTGAGGGGAATAATACATATGCAGTGATGTAAACATAGATGGTAAGAGATATTCTTCTAGGTACAATCAGACAGAGCTCTTCAACTGGCAATAAACAAGTTATTTTGCTTTAACATATATTATGAACTACATGTTGAACACACAATGTAATGGCTTTAGAATAATGATACCATCTGCATTTAAATTTGTTCCCTATAAACCTTGCTTCAGTGCAATTTTGTCTGCCACCAGCCAATATATCTCCTGGGAAAATGAAGGCTGACTGGCGATCCAGTTAGGCTGGACCATTTCTATCTGCTTTCATGTCTTATGGACTAAATGAATGAATAGTCACACTTTTGTCCTGTTTTGGGAGTTGCTACTATGAGGGAAATGGAAAGCGATACAGTTTTCTCTTATGACAGCGGCACCAACAATAATACCACATTGGATACGCTGGGGGACAATAACAGTGATATTAAAAAAAAAGAAATATTGATATTGTGTTAGTAATACACACATGATAATATTGTGTAAATAATCCAGCACAGATGTTATGCCTTGTGTTTTTTTTTAATTCATGTTTTTATTTTATTCAGCATTTTATCTGGGTGCCTTTTCACTATTAATTAAGTGTAATTCTCCTTTTTTTCACTTTTGTACAGCTATGGTTACAGAGTCTCTCTTCACCTCTCCACCTCCCTATAATTTTAAGTGCAATTTATTTGCCAAAAAGAACCAAAATTCAATTAACCAAGTTAACAATTAATTTAATTGCTTTTTTCTAAATTTTCTACAGATATTGCAATAATATTTTCATTGTGAATTTTTTTGGCCACAATAATTGTGTTGTTAAAATCTGATATTGTGACAGCCCTAGTATGTAATTAAGTGTGCCAATCTGGAGAAAAAGCTATACCTCAGGTGCAAAGCTGATTTTTACTTGTAATACTACTTCTAATGAGCTGGAATTAAACATTCTGTTGTTTTTACCCGCTCTTAATTTCCCAAAGAGCCATCAACTACAAGTACAATAATTGTGGATGCTGACATAAATGTAAATACAAACACACAAGTGAATGTTTGCATGCAGGTCTGTTCAAACATGCAAAAATCTCGAATTGGACTTGCACATCAGAGCTAGTCACACGTCACAAAAATATTGTGTTTACACTCAACGATGCTGTGAAGCTGAACATACACCGATCAGCCACAACATTAAATTTTACTTACTATTTATTTGGTCTGCAAGGGTGTTTAGGCGGATGGTTTGTGTGTCAATTGGCATCGACATGAATGCCAGGATCCAGGGTTTCCCAGTAGAATATTGCACTGTAGCAAGATGGTCAATGTTATTCATTTCAACTGTCAGTGGTTTTAATGTTGTGGCTGATCGGTGTATATGTCACAGAGAACACTTGCAGGAGTGAAATATTGGAGCTGAAGAGGAACACAAACTAGCAAGGTGGTGGCTTGCTGAACCTCAGGCTGAATTACATTGTAGCTACATTCTTCCCTATGAACAAAATTCAATGCCAAAATGAAAGTCCCATCTTCAATACACTCAAAACCATCTGAAGTCAATAAAGGGCAGATTATAAATGTTAAAAAAAAGACCTCCCTGGAGAAAAAAGACTTGAATGAAGGCAGACAATGCACATGCATGGCTGGCCTGGCTCCATATCTCAAAGGAACAGAGAGCAGTCTGATAGACTTCATCCTTTTCCCACACACTTAATCTATACCTGGTCTTTGAGTCATACGACCATCCTTTCCAGTGGTGCCTGGAGAAGTGGGGATACTCTTAATTTAGGCTGGCAATGCAAATATATGTTTGAATTAATTTATCTTTCCTGATATTGCGTGTAGTGCAATATGACTATTGCACATGGGCAAATTGGGATGTTGTTACTGAAACGATATATTGTGTAGCCCTAATTCAGGCCCTAAATGTGTGACTGACTGTTTCTCCCATGACTTACAAGCAAGACGAGCCCTGACATATGTTATTATCATAATTTACAAGGTCCTGCTATTAAAGAGCTGAAAAATATGTTGTTATACGCTGTATATCTGCATAGACATTTTTTGAAACAGCAAACAGAAAGGTTTGTGGCTGCAGGCTCCATAATGAAGTGGTGCATTTAAATGAAAGACAGCTCTGAGACAAAGAGGTACACTTTACTCAGATCGGTTAACACTAAAAACAAAAGTGGAAGCTAATGGATGAAAGGAGGAAAGCATGACTAAAAGACAGCAGAGAGAGTACTGAGAAAAGATAGTAGAGAGAAGAAGAAGGGACAGTGACTGGAGACCAGACCAATAAATACTGGAAGTTTTAAGAGAGGACAAGATCAAAGAGCATAGGAGGCAGAGTTTCTGTTATGTGATAATCCATTTTTCCCCCTGAAATATCAGTTGGCATAATCTTAAAACAATTCCCTTGTGTTCACGCCAAATATGAAGCAAATTATTCGTGTCTCAAAGTCTCTGGTGAGGGATGAGTTCAGTGAGAGGAACTCAACACCACCACAGACACACACGCTTGGTGCCTGCCGTTTAGCGTTGGGTAGGTAACCGATTTTGCCAGTTCGGTCTGTGCGAGCTTAGACCAGTTTGATTCTATGCGACCTGACTCAATGTCAGGTGTGGTGGAGAAAGCTAGCAGCATGCATTTAGTTAGCAGGAGCCCTGGAATAGGTGATCAGCTCAGCTCCACAGGGTGGTGCTTTGTTGTTTTGTTGTGATCTACTGGAGTTGGGAGTTGTGTACAAAGTGCAATGTCTACTAGAGAAAACTCATCAGTAATATCTTGGTGCAAGTTAAGCCGTTTAACGTTACGTTACATGCTACTATAATTTAGTACGAGTGCAGGAGTAAAGCAAGGTGAAAATGATCTTTGCTTTTTGTCTCAATCCCTGGTTCCTAAATACCGTAGCTTTGAGTTGGTGACAGCATCAGCAGTCTCCATGAGTTGTTTTTAAAGACAGATAATATTGACTGGAATTTCTCCCCTTTGTCCGGGAAGTATCCAAGACAAGGGCACGTGGACCGTCACCAATTTTTTCGGACACTCTGACAGGAGGTGAAAATGGCAAAGAGCCACAAAGGAAAATGAGAAGATTTCCCAGTGGATTTTATAGGATTATGGTAGCGAGAGGATGGTGTAGGCATTAAAAACCTCAAAAGAAAGAGGGAAGACAATTGTTTTTCTCAAAGAGTTTCATTTTTTAAATGCTAAGTGGCCTTGAGGTCAAGGAAACACATGGTATTGTGTTGCCAACAAAAAATGACCCCCTCTCTCAAAATTAGAGTGAGTTTATCTAACTGGAAGTAATATTCTGGCAATTTTTTCCATGGCAACTTAATGCCAGAACAGGCTGTAAATTGGTGTGCCAGCAGGCACAAGGGCTTTACAGTATGTGTATGAGGTAGTGTGTAGGAGCAGAAGGTTGCACCAAAGATAACTAACCATTGTTAAAATAAATACAGAGAGAGAGAGAGAGAGACATACATGCAGCTACCCAATACAGAAGCAAAGAACAATACAGATACAGAACAAAGAACAAACACCAATATCTGGGTGGTAAATAAAATCTGTTCTTGCAAAAATAATCAGGCTATTACAGAAAAGATTTTTTGGTTCAAAAAACACAGGTAAACCAGTTAATTGGTATAGGGATAAACTGACTTTCTGGCCGATTATCAGATCTGATATTATGCATTTTTCCGATTATCTGTATCATATTCTTTACCCGATTGCCGAAAAAATAAATTATTTTAAAAAGCATTGTTAATAATAGTAGTAATATATAAACATACAAGTATCTCAAAATTGGAAAAAGTATAGTACTTCAGTACACTGTACTGAATTACTATACATTCCATCACCGGTTATTCTAAACTTGGACACAAAGATTTTTTAATTTTTACTGCAAATGTATATTGGTTATCAGTCTCCTTGATTACTAATAATCGGTAAAGGTATTAGCCCTGAAAAAAACATATTGGTCGATCCATAATTGGTGATAGTATCATGATTGGGTATGAAAGGGGCATCCTCGAAAGGCTCATTCTTTCGCAAGCAAGGATGGGGCAAGGTTCACCACTTTGTAAAATATAATCAAATTTAGAATATTATATGTTTTAGAGGAATTTTAATGATTGGATTATTTAATTTGTGGTTAAAAAATACTATTGGTCAACTGATCTGTGCGTCCCTCTGCTGACATGGCGTTCACAGCATCACAGATGTTTTGCCATTGCTGTGTTTTTGATTTTGCTGTAACGCCAGTACTGACGCTCTGTTTACTTTGTTTGAATTGATTTAACAGTACTTCTTTTTCGCTGCTGCTGAAGTTCTTCTTCTTCTTACTACCTTTTTTTGGTGGGATCTCTCCAATTGTTGTGCCAGAGTCGGCTATTTGCACACGGCACAACACCTGCCCTTATATGGTGTTTAGTGGGCATTGCCTATGCTAATTACAAACAATCGGCCACGCGCCTCCAATTTACGATTAAGTGGGATTCATCATTCAGCACACTTGGGTAAGAACAGATTTGGATGGTAAGAACGTTTGGTGCATGTGGAGTTGAAATATAAGATAAATTTAAGAGAATGTTGCTGCATGAGGCCCATTGTTTGTAAACACAGTTTGTTTGCAAATGATTGCATTCTGTTTTTAATTTACAATATACGCAGTGTCGCAACTTTTTTGTAATAGGGGGTACAATTGTAACAAATTTTCTAGAGCAATTTGTCCAAGTGTGGATTGAGGGACTGAAGAAGAAAAAAAAGGTAGGCAGGAAAAAGGGATATAGAGGGGGGAAAAGGAGGAAACAAAGAACATGTTTAGGACTAAAAATGGGGGATCTGGGGGCCTTCATCTTGAAATTGATTGTGTTTTGGAGCATGTAATGCAGCTTAATGACATTTGGGAGGAAATGGAGGAAAATTTCCCTAAGTCACAAGTGAATTTTCCTCCATTTCCTCCCAAACGCATTCTGCGAGAGCAGAAGTGATTGAGGACAATTTTCGTCAGTCAACCTGTATTAATGTTTTGAATTAATAATGATTAACACTAATCACTAACAGTATATTACCAAACATACTGAAAATGTTAACACACCAATAGCATCGGGTAATTGAACATTTCTACCAGCCATTCAATTTTTCTCTTTTCCACTAAGTCACCTCAATACCAAACTATTGTTTACTTAAGAATTGCTTTTTAAAAATAATTTATTAATATAAGAATGATGGCAGGTGAGAAAAGAAAACATTTCTAACATTTACCCTGTATTGGGCAGGCAGTAATTTCATTCCCGGAAGACATTTATAAACTAGGTATATCTATGTGCTAGGTTGCTATTATGACCCCATACTATATGCAGATTTATTATCACAACCAACCATGAAACCAAACCAAGCTCTTGTCACATAAAATACAACTCATTTTGTTCCACCTTGGCCAAGACCTCCACTTTTTTCCTCAAATACAAATAAGTCATAGGATGTCAAAGATTTGTTTCAACTGGCTTGAACTCCATGCTTAGCAAATTGAAATTTTTTAATATGAATGATCCCTTACATTGGGAATCAGACAATGCAACACTAATCAGTTCTGCATGTTGACAAAAAAGGAGTGAATTTTCACTCCTCCTAGGTGAAGATTTATTACAGTGACATAATCTTTATTACAGAACAATAAATTTAGAAGAAAAGGTGAAAAAAAGACAGCTAAACTGTTCTGAAAAATACTTGTGACAACAGTGTGACAAAGCAAAAATAAGCTAAGGATTCTGCTAAAAGACAATCTTACTCTTTATTATAGTAATCTCCTGGTACCATTATAATATATTAGCACCTCTGCACACTCCTTCTATTAAGATTTGCTAGTGTCAATGGCAAGACTTCACAGCTTGTATTCATTTTCCCTTCAAAATCCTGTGGCAAATATGAGACAGTCACAGGAAATACTGCAGGTGCAGTCATTGCCTGTCTGAGTGCTGCAGAAAAGTTTAATATGGGTTTATGAACGAAACTAGAGCACTGGAGTGTGAGGATATGAACATCTCAGAATGGTAATGCACTGGAGACAAAACAACAGGCAGAGACGGAGAGTGGGAACCAGAGATACTTTTGATGATCCTTTTAATAAACTATTACCCTTAAATTAGGTAAAAAAAACAAAACAAAAAAACATCAGCAAGCCAAACAAATGAAGTGCCACACACACACACACGCGCAAACAAACACAAAATGCCTCCGAGCCTACTCAAATCACGCCACTATATGACATAATCAGCCTGACAGAACTCTCTTTACAATTCACATACAAATATAATAATCACTCTCCTTACCCACAGAGAAAACTGCCCATGTAGATTCTTAAAAGCATCTGTGCCACTTGTTAAGCAATAAAACATTAAATTAGTCCTGACATGCAGTGACCATCTCACACAGCCACCAGAAAAGTCGGCCAGAGAGAGAGAGAAAGACAGTGAGCAAGAGACAGATGTGTATCATGTATTTATTTGTTACATTTCATGCCAATAGAGCTTATTTGAATTGAATTGAATTGGCAAAGAGAGACAGCAAGAGAGAACTGGCAAGTAGGTTGGTACATCACACAGTTGGCAGGGTATCATGTATGGAGTAATGGACAATGGCTTTGCAGCACATAACATTCTACCTGTGTTTGTGGGTGTTTGGAGCAGTGATGGTATGAAAGTGGAAAACAACCGAGAAATGCACCGATACCACTTTTTTCTGACAGTACAAGTACAAGTGCTTACAGTACATTTGAGTACTTGCCGATATCAAGTACCGATACGAGTACCTATTAGCACTATGTAGTGCTAGTAGCACTATGACTTAACAAAGTAAATTGATTATGTAAACAGGGTTCATCAACTAAATTTTTCCAAGGGCCAGAATTTTCAAAACAGACAATGTAGGGGCTGGACTTTCAAATAAAAAAAATGTATTTAAGCCTAATTAGAAAACCGTTGGCCAACGATAAAAACAACAAAATTAAAGCGACAGCTCCTGCATCTAATAGACAAGCTTCTCCAACAAATCTGGCATTACCTCATGTCGGGCCAGTGCACTACTGTCAGCTGCAGGGAATGGCAAGCATGGGAGTCGGGCGGTTTGATGGTGGGTCCATGGAGTAGAGACAATGGAGCTGGACAGTAATCGTACTCTGTAGAACAGGTGAACCATTGACTGTATATAAAGATGGACGACATGAGAGCACCCCAAAGTGAAGCCAAAACATCTTCATCGCCACCTGGTGGTGGGCTGCAGTATAGGTCATAAACCCCTCCTCCTCAATTATATCAGGTAGGACATGGGCCAAACACAAAACTCAAAGTACACCTGAAATACATTTTTCCCATAGATGGCTTCTATCACGCTGATGTATATTCAAGTGTTAATTTTTTGATCAGTTTGGTTTTAATTAGTTATTTAATGCTTTAAAAACAGGGTGAAATGTCATGATTGACAGCTGAGCCCTGCTCGCAATTGGGCGGGCAGGCGTATGGGCGAGAACTTGACGCGAGACGCGTCGTCCATCTTTATTTATGTCAATAGGGTGAACGATGACTTTCAGACTTTTTGGCTCATTGCCAGGGGTTGGCAAGCTAACTGGGCTCTTCCACTCATGAGGGAGAGACTGTTAGCATGTAGTACATGCTGTTCCAGTGGGTCTGAACGTCTTGCTGGAGTCTTGACAAGGAAGCAAAGTATAGTTTACAGTCTAATCTACTTTTGTCATCATCAGTTATCCTATGTCTCCAAACTACTGTCATTGCTCCTCAAGCACCAACCTGCTCAGCTCAAATGACGAGAGGTTAACGTCACGCTGCTGTAAAGTGGTATCGGGTACATTGTATTGGAGTAGTTTTATGATTATGAGTACATGAGCACAGTAGCGGACCAAGACTCGATACTGGTATCGTTATCAGTGCAGCAGATGGTGGGAAGTTAGATAACAAAACCTGCATGTTTTTTATTTTAAATCAAACTATAGCCACATTGTGTGTAAATTGGCTATAAATAGAAAGAGACCAAAGACACTTAGATGGAGAGATGTGGTGAGAGAGATGGAACGACATAGAGACACAGCAAGACTCTGGCATTAGATGTCTGTTCCACAGAGTGGGGTGATTCAGTCTGTCAACGCCCACAGCGCATGCCCATCCTCATAAAAACAATGATTCTGACTCGGTTTGCCAAGAACACAAAATGACATTTAGCTCTCAACCCTGGTATGGCACTCCCACGCAGACACAAAAGCATTATTGAAAAAATACAAACAATGCTAAACATATTACAGAGAAACAGATATAACAAAGCTTTGTGACAACTTGTAAAATGCAAACCCTGGTGTTGAATATATGTGCGCACACACACACACACACACAAGCGCCACCCGCCCACACACGAGAGGTAGACCAAACCGAGTGGAACTTGGCTCCCATACTGTAGTGGCCAATGGCTGTGCAGCCTCCACTTTTCACTTCTCAACTGGAATTACTGACTTTAAGGGAAAGTAATAGGTAAAAAAAAAATCACTCTCATCTACATTTTGTATGGCTAGTTTGATCAGTTTCATATTTATGTATCAATTACTTGAGTTGGATGTTCAGTTCCAGATTCATTATTTTTTGAGTTTGATATTCAGTGATCCCGATTTATTTATTTAGGTATTACTTTGATTTAGATATTCAGTTCAATAGTTATTGAGTTTCAATAAAGTCAAAGATTGTTCATTTCAGACAGTGGCGTACACACACACACACACACACACACACACACACACACACACACACACACACACACACACACACACACACACACA
>JBBPCS010041852.1:0-20302 GCA_037974645.1 Hollardia meadi
TATGGTGATTGCCATATACCTGGCATAAAGCATGTCCCAGTTATTGTTAAACAAATATGACTTATAGGCGAAGATTTAAAAAAAAAAATTTTTGAGCCATGTGTGAACTGATGCAGTTTAGGTTGTGTTTTAGATACACATTTTCAGAAATTAAAATTTGTCAGCTTTCAAATGAAGTATCATACATAGGCCTTACAGTTCTTCTGTTTCCATTTGGGTATGCCAATATAGGCGGAAATTCCAAAAACAATTGGTGAGTGTTAGAGCAGTACGTTAATTAATTTACCTATTCACACTCAAAGCATAAGGCTAGTCATATGTGTCAAGTTGAAATATCCTGTGGTCCAAACTAATTGGATAACGCTAGCTAACTCACTGCAGAGGGTTGCAGGTGATAACAATTTTCTACCACTGAAAATCCGCCCGTGAAGCTCCCAAACCACCCCAAATTAAACCGAACAGCATTCATTTTTTAGATTGAATGGCATTGTAAAAATATAGGTCACTGAAATTACTTGAGCCTTCAACATTATTTCTATTTAGATGTAATCAGTAAGTGAGAAATATAGAGCAATTTCTCCTAAATAAAAAACTATTTCTGTTTCTATTACTTCCCAAATCATTCATATAATCTAATCTTAAATTACCTAGATACACTGATGTCGTCCTCTGTGCGCAGCCCCCACCCCTTTCTCTCTTCTCCAGTCTTCTCCGGTTAATTCTTTGTGTAACGCTAATGAAAACTTGCTTTCCATAGAGATATATCTCTATGGTGCTTTCACTCTCTGATTACAGACGTGACTGTTCCATTGCGCCGCCAGTTATAATATTATGAGGTCGCCGTTTTCTGTCTGGCTTCACCGTCATCCTCCACGCAAACTGATGCCAGATGGAAAATACAGCGTACTGTGACTTTAAAATTATCGTATTTTGACAAAAACTATCGTATATACTGAAACAACCTGCAAAGGCGCCAGGGTACTACATCTAATAGCAAAACTATGCCATATGCACCGTACCGTAATAACACGGAAGTTCTGTCATCTGAACAAGAAGGAAAACTGTTTATCGCTTCACACAAAGTCAACCACAGCCCACACAATCATTCTTTCCGATCTTACCCTTCAAAATAAAAGCCAAAAGATCTGAAGATGCTGTCATGCTCTTTGCGTTTTTTGGTAGGGTCTCCTCCGTCCTCTGGACTCAATTTTACGTTAACTGAATGAACTAACTAACTGAATGAAAGAACTATTAAAATGCTAACTGTTTGCTATAGTTACTGCTGCTCTGAGGCGGTGAAGAATTTGCGTAGCTAGCAGCAGTAGCTCAAGTTCACGTCCCGAATGTTTTTTTTCCACTTTACCCACTTGATCAGTGGTGCTGCTGATGTGATTGGCAGGCATGAGCTGGCGTCTGGTCAGTGGTGCTGATGTGATTGGTTGGTTGCTCTCAAATCACAAACAAGGTTTCGTTGTGGGTTTATTGAAATGACAAAATTATCTTACGCTGGGCCTTTTTTGAAATTATTGATCGTACATTGTACAGTTGTTAAAATTATCATACAAATACGATAATCATCGTACATCTGGCAACACTGCTGCTAATTGAAAATGAATGGAGGCGGTTTTACCTTCTGCAGAAACCGCTTACAGTCTCTAGCCGGACCTGGCAACCCCGGAGAACCACAATCGCACGGAAACATACATTACAAAATAAGACTGGTTCATAATACCTTGAAATTAAAAATGGATTTAATCTATCAATTTCTGTTAAACATGTTTCTTTATAAAAACAGAAATTTCAGTAAGGCCCGTTTCTCTGATTATTTGCCATTGTACCAATAATTAGTTTTATATAGGCTACTCTTTATTACTTTATATACTCTTACCACTTAGATTGTAATATTGTGTTGTTGCACTGCCTTACTTAACCTTACTTAATTACACCTTGTTTAATCATTTTATGATTTTCTTTCAGGGGTCTTTCTTCATTGGCCAAAGAGTAAGTAAGAAAGCAAGCAAGCCAATTCAATATTGAGTTTTTATGTAACCATTATGCAATATTTTATTATACAATAAGGAACCAGTCTATATAATAATGAATAATAATATAACATAACAACTACTATCAACATCTACTGTCAACTTTGTATCAGTTCCAAAACACTTGATCTTATGCCCACAAAATACCACAATTTCCAATTCCTAATGGGTTATATGCCTGCACAAGAAACAAATCAAAATGCAAAAACTATTTATATTATAATACATAGGCCAAATTGTGACATTGTGACTGAAATTCTGACCTTCTCTATTAGTGATTATTGCCTGAGAATTGCACCATATTTGTCAGTGTTCTCTCTCTCTCTCTCTCTCTAACTTGGACACTCCCACTGAGATTCCTTGGACCAACGATGTCCAGACAGTTTCTGGTCTCTCAGCTCCTCTGACGGACGATGACAATGATGATGGCAATGACAAAGGCAATGACGATGACAATGATAATGACAATGACAACATATTCAGTGACTGTCTAAGTACCTGATGAGAATGCTGATTTTTTTCAGTGACCTTGACAGTGAAAGTGACACAGACGGCCAAACAGACAACTTCAGTGATCTGCCAGAAGAACTGGCTCAATGGGCAGTACAATGTGGAGTGACACAAAATGCAGTTGACAGCCTTCTTACCATTTGAAGGAAACACATCCCCACCCTTTCCGAAATGTGCACGAACCTTGCTGAAAATATCACATTCTGCATTCAGTGTCAAAAAAAATTGGTGGTGGGGAATATGTACATTTTGGCATTTTGGATCATCTGTCAGGCAACGAAGGGGGACTACTGACACAAAATGACAGAGTCATGCGCCAGGTCAATGTAGATGGACTACCGTTATTTAAAAGCTCTGCAACACAGTTATGGCCTATTCTGGGCAAATTCCCCTTTGAAAAGGAGCCTTTTATAATTGTTTTTTTTTGTGGGGACAGCAAGCCACATGACCAATCAATACCTTCAAGATTTTGTGGAAGAGGTTGCCCAGCTGGAGCAAGGGTTCACTGTTTGTGGGAGGTTGTTCCACCTGTTCATAGAATGCTTCATCTGTGATGCACCAGCAAGATCCTTCATCAAACAAACTAAAGGGCATGGAGGGTATAATGGTTGTGATCGCTGCGTTCAGGAGCGCTCTTCCCTAAAACATAAAATGACATTCCCCGAGACATGCTGTAGGCGTCAAACAGATGAGTCCTTTGCAGAACAGCTTGATGAGGATCCTCATAAAGGCCGCTCTCAATTGAGCACATTGACCTTGGGAATGGTGACACAATTTATTCTCGACTATATGCACTTAGTTTGCCTTGGTGTCATGAGGAAGATGCTCAATTTCTGGGTGAAAGGGGACCTCAAGTACAGGATTGGGTGTCGAAGTGTCAGAGCCATCTCCGAAAAACTGCTTGGAATGTCTAGATACATACCATGCAAATTTGCCGGAAAGTCAAGAGAACTACTGAGCGATGTCCCTTGCTTGAGAGGATGAATTTAGGATGTCTGTTTTATGTGGTTGAGAGGAATATAGCCTAGCCTATATATGCTAACCAATATGCATAAACCAAAAAATACCAAACATAGTTTCAGATTTGCATATTCAGCAGACGACATGCATGAAACTGGCAGATGCGACGGGACATATAGCGGTATGTTTCCTTGATTAATGTGGACTGATCCAGCTGCGTTAAGGGAAGAGACATGACTGTTTGAGCGGAGCTCCGTATCAGTTTTCCAGATGGAAAGGTAAGTGCCACAGTTTGCTAAAGACGTTACAACTTAATATTGTTGAAGTTGAGTTTGTTTTTGATTCCTTCTGAAACAATATGTTCATGGGAATAAAAACGTAGCATATAACGTTAACGTTACATGCTTAGTCCCAAATAAAAAACCCCTTTTCAAAATAAAATGAAATGTTAAATCATGACGCGATAGCTAGCTAACTAGAGACGTTAGTTAACGTTAGCTAGCTAAAGTTCGTTTTCAGTTGAAAAGGCTAATGTATAAAGTCACCTGGCAGATGCTCTTTGTCGTTGGGATATTTTCTATCATTCCTCTTTTCAACTGAGCTGTAATTTCTATAGCCCAGTTAGCCATGTATGTGGGGAGGACTAACTTAGGCCATTCTTTATAATGTTGATAAACCCAACCTGCCAGTGCCCAAAGTTAACAAAAAAGCCTAATGTCATAATGTCTGTGAGTTCAGAGAATAAAGAATAATAAATGTAGGCCTGTATGAGAATTGAGTTAAATGAAATGAGTAGGCTAGCTTGCATTTATTTCTATGACCTTGATGTCTTTTTTTTTTTTTAAGCATGCACTGCAGCCGCTAGCATACAAATTATTTATTATATGCAAATTCCTGGTTTTCGTTATGGATGGAGATGTTTTTCGTTTTGTATCTTGACTTGCAATTATGAAGACTTGACTTGCGATTTGTCTCAAGTGACTTAAGACTTGATTTTGACTTGCACCAAAAGACTTAAGAACAGCTCTGTCATTTACACTATATTTTTTTCATTTGTCCTTTCTGACTTGTTACCACAGAAAAATGGAATTCCACTCTGGGACATTGTCCAATAAGTAAGAAATTTTCTGTGCCTTTACACACATGGTTTATTTGTGTTATAATGATGCTCTTTTGCTGATTAAAATCAACAAAGTCTTTCCAATTGTTTACACAGTTTTCTGTTTTTGCATGTTCTTAGTGACTGACGTGTCAAAATGGACTGTCGAGGATGTCATACATTGGCTTGAGATTAATGGATTGGAGGATCACCTATCAACATCCCAAGGTTTTTAGAAGAAATCATGGCAACTTCGTTTAACTGTCCTATATGCAACAACACTTCTTTTCACTGATAAAACAAATTAG
This sequence comes from Hollardia meadi, assembly GCA_037974645.1. Taxonomy (NCBI): domain Eukaryota; kingdom Metazoa; phylum Chordata; class Actinopteri; order Tetraodontiformes; family Triacanthodidae; genus Hollardia; species Hollardia meadi. The sequence goes on from JBBPCS010041852.1 coordinate 4,920, forward strand.
GCACATTGGGCCAAAATGAGCCAAATTTTTTATTAACATGTCTAAATGGATGTATGAAATCCTGCGTTTGCCTCACAATCGAACCCATACATATAGAAAGCACAGAGACTTAGTATTAGGTGCCAATCCATCTGACTCTGAATGCTTCATGGATTACTGAAGAGGATGATACAGCTGATCCTGCTGGAGATGTTGCTCATGAGCTGCCTAAACACAATGTTGTAGAATCTGTGAGCCACAAAACAGGACCTTGTCAGTGGCCTTAAACGAAATCTCTGCCTTTTCATTCTTAAAGTTAGAGAGAAGCACTGTGTTCCCGCTGTTGTGCATACAAGCATAGTAGAGGATCTCCGGACACTTTTTGACTCCTTTTTGTCTCACTCTAGTGAAGCTATGAGGTTTCACCTCCAGAAGATCAACATCAATGTTGACGATGATGATGATTTGAGTGAACTTTTAAACCAAACAAAGGTTTTAGGAAATGTATTGGAGCCATAAATACTGAGTGGACACTGGAACAATATTGCAGTCATGAACTTGGGATGGTAAAGCCAATTGAGATCCATTTAAAAGGTGAAGATCAAACTAGCAAGCCTTAACATTTTACAGAGAGTTGCTGAAAATGAAGATGTCTGGGCAATGTTAAACAGAGTTAAACAGAGATGTTGACCCTAGCAATGATGATGTACTTCGAGACTTCACTGATGGCGATATCTGCAAGAGTAACCCTTTGCTTTGTCAAAAAAACACTGTCCAACTTAAATTTTACTTGGATGAGTTTGAGGTGGTAAATCCCCTGGGGTCAAAGAAGGGAAAACACAAACTGACAGCGGTGTATTTCAAAATTGGAAACTTGGACAGCAAGTTTTTATCAGAGCTACAAAACACATACCTCTCTACTCTTGTTCACCACAGGTTCATTCAAACAGGCTTTACTGATTATGATGAAGTATTTCAACCTCTACTGTCTGATGTTGAGATTCTGGAAACACAGGGAGTGTCTTTGAAGTGTGGTGGGGAAGAAAGGATCTTTCGTGGTACCATAGCTACCGTCTCAGCAGACAACTTGTCAGCACATGCAGTTGCTGGACTGACTAAAACATTTAGCTCAGGGAGAATCTGTCGGTTCTGTAACGCCACCAAGCAGGACATTTCCATGAAATTCACTGAAGATGAATTCATCATGCGAAACTCTGCAAATTATAGCTACCAATTAGAGGCAGTGGAAGCAAATCCAGAGAACGCTGTCATTTATGGAATTAGGAATGCATGCTGCTTCTCAAAGATGAAGTTTGTGCCTTCCCCCATCATTTATTTGTTTCCACAGGATATAATGCATGATTTCCTTGAAGGCTTTATCCCTGCCATTCTCATTTTAGTGTTAAAAGAGCTGGTGAGGGAGAAACAAATCAAATTGGCCCAGCTCAACTACGAGGTACAACATTTCCCTTATGGAGTGAACGACAGAATGTCAAAACCCCCACCCATATCTGAGCAAGCACTGAGACCCAGTGGAAGTCTTCCAGGCACTGCCACAGAGAAGTGGACCCTCTTTAGGTTACTGCCACAGATGATTGGGAACCAGATTCATGGATGTGGTGCATTGGATGTTTATCTATTTCTGAGAGAGATTGGTGACATCATCATGGCCCGCACTGTGAGGAAATGCTGGTTACCAAACTTGGAGGAGAGGATCACAGCTCTCCTTGCCCTTGTTGAAGAGGTATTTCCAGGGAAACATACTCCAAAAATGCACTTCTTGATGCACTACCCAAGACTTCTGATGGCATATGGACCACTGATCCATGTCTCTTGCTTACAGTTTGAGGCCAAGCATCAATATTTCAAAAATATAGCACGCACTAGCTGTAACTTCAAGAATATTGCCAAAACACTTGCCAGGAGACATCAGATGCGGCAGTGTTGGGAACAGGCAAACAGTAAATGCTTAGGAAAAAAGTTTATGCTCACTGCTGATACCCGAGATGTACCCCTGCATGCCCTTCCAGGGTCCCTTGCCAGAGCTCTGCAGTGTAAACTTGGGGAAAATGTAACACCTGACCATGTCATTAAAACCAAGTCCATTACTGTGGATACTGTGGATCTACCACATTTTTGGAGACTTGGGCAGCTGGTATCTCTGTGAAAAAATCCTAAGACCCTCCAGTTTTAACAGCCACCTACACTGCTACATAGTTGAGGAAGGCCCACACTGGACAATGGTGTTGCCTGGTGAAGAACTAGCTTTCCATGGTCTGGATAGCTACTTCAATTTGGATGGCAGACTCACAGTGTCTCTTCGCCACTGCATATAAAGGTTCTTTGAATTATGTTACTTCATTTGTCAGTTATTATTGTATCTGTGTTAATGCTACTCTGGTGTACAAACATAAATATTTTCAGCTTAAACCTTGTCTAAATGCAGAAATCATCAAGTATGTCTATTGCACGTATAAAGGTATTGCTTTCTGTTGCTTTGCAGAGCACCTTATTGTTGGTGAGACCCTCCTTTCCCTGAGTGAGAGAATGATTGACAAATTATTCCCCATCATCAAGACACAAGTTAAATTTGCCAAATTACTTGCTAGTTTAAAAGATGTCCCAAAATTCACTGAATGGTAAATTTTTGATTATAATCATAACAGCATATTGCATATAATGTTCATTCCACAGAAACGTGATGCATCTAGTTGTGAGGTCAGATTTTGACAGACAAATAAAATCATACATAATGTTTCAGCTCTCCTCCTCAGGAAATAGCTCCATCAGCATGGCCTCATTATTTTCAACTCCCAGAGTTTCCAACTGTCCTGAAGGGCAAACTCATGGAGAAGAGTTTGGACTTTCATACCCCTGCCTACAGATCAAAGTGGAGGTCCCAGATCATACAAGTCCTGTTTGACAGAATTTGTATGTACACATGGTAAGTTTAGCCTGAGGCAATGTTTTCGTAATGACACTGGGTTTCCTCTGCATTCATTCAGTCATGGGGGAGCCACCACGGCAAAAACATCAGCACCACAGCTTAGGACAATGGAGAACTAAACAAAACTGTATAATTTAAGTCAATGTCTATCAAAAACACATCCGAGCCAGGTAGTGCTTTAATCATGATCAAGTATCCAAATAAGAACAGTTTTACAAAACATTTACAGAGAAACACTATGACATTATTAATCAGTCATTTAAATTATATGCTCTGTTTCTTTTCACAGGTACCACACCAGTAGGCAGTACCATGATGTTTGTGCTAGTCTTGTGTCTAAACATCCTTTCCTCTGGGATCGCACAGGACAAGGATATGTAAGTAAACTGTTAAAAGCATGCTCTTCACGCTGAATGGCTACACTTCTATTGGCATATTGCTTAATGTGGTGTCTGTAAGACTAAAGCCATTTGCTGTGAATTTCTTTGTGATTTCCTTGTACTATCATTCATAGGAGTCTTGGCTGGGAATGCTTAAAAATAAGTTTAAAAAGGAGCGAATCCCACTTGTCAGTCCTGAGGTAGAGTATCACAGAGAAAAGCATGGCAAAAGGAGGCTGTCAGTGTCTTCAGCAGAAGGGAACTCATCACAGGCACAACAACCAGCAAAGAAAGCCATGGTGAGTGTTGATTATACAAGCAAGTCAGCAGCTTATTCTCTTCACAAGTGGAAATTAAAATAACGAATAACCTGCGATGAAATTAAACCCATAGTTTGCTTTGCTTGATTTTCACAAGCAGTAGCTCGCAGGATGACATTGTTACTGTTGTCCATCCTAACTAACCCTTACGGGCAGGCTACATTCAATGCGTAACGTATGTGGACTGTTCGCGGAGCAGCTGCTGCAACACTACGCTTCCACTATAATCAATGAAACTGGCTACACCGGGGGTGAGAGCAGCGCGTAAGTGGTGCGTATGTGCCACGGAGATCCGCTCTGCAAGCGTAAAAATAGGACAGTCTTCTATTTATATTTTTTAAGCAAGGTGTGTGCGGCCCTTTTACACAGAAATGGGTCATACAGTGTTTGTTTGTTTGTTTGTTTTTAAATTAAACTACCGATATACAGGAAATGACTTAATGACTGCCAATGAGCGTATTGGCAGTTTGGTTTTGACAGTTTCTATTATTATTTATTTAACTTACCCATATTACACAAACTTGGTGAAAAAGTTTCAGCGCTGTGCTGGGTCCAAAAACTGAAGAAATAATCCCACACAATCCCAAAACGAAAGCTCACCGTCTTGTTTTGCCTGTGACTCACACAACCCTGCGCAGTATATGCGCTGCAGGTGTAACCAGTAAGAAGATACATTCTGCGGCACATTCGCTCTGCTAACGGTCCGCATACGTTACGAGTTCAATGTAGCCAAAGCGTTACAGTTTACTTTGTCTGATTTTCTTTCTCGTCCATACAGATGGCTGCTGGCGAGGATGCTGCAATTCAAAGCCACAGCTCTACAACCTCTACTATCAATGTAGTAACCACCCTAAAGCCTGCTGCACACTACAAGCTTTTGACAAGATCTTGCCTTAAGACATACAACTGTTATTTAGAAAATTGCAATTTAAGTTCAATGAAATCCTGTATTGTGCAGCAGTCACAAGCAGAAGTCTGCAGGATGTAATTGTTACTGTTGACCATCCTAACTGTTAGAGTTAACTTAGTCTGATTTTCTCTCTCATCCATATAGATAGGTGCTGTCGAGACCTGGAGCCTGGGCAAGGAGATTCTACTCCAGTACCAGAGGGCACTCAGCCAGGAATGTGAGGAGACACACAAAGGTATTTAGAGCTTTATTTGAGCTTCTTCAAATAAATTTTGCCATCATTGCTATAAAAACTGATCCAAGTTCTTTTTTTTTTCCTTCAGGACTCACCGTCTATGCTGCAATACTCCTGCTCCCCTACCTCTTCAACGAAAATCCAGACAGGCTCTATGTAATTGACAAGGTAAGAGCACCACCAGTCATTCATAGGTAGGGCTCTTGTATGCCTGCCGTGTTTTGTTTGTTTTAATGGAACTCTGGAGTGTATTACTCCTTTGGTATGGTTCATTTGGATAGGTGAGTACAGAAATACATTAGTCCCATCATGCTTACTGGAAATTGTGGGATTTTCTTTTGCTTATATGAGCTCACTTGGTACACTTGGAAGTTCACTTGCTCCAAAATCACCTCTTTAAGGCAGACATTGCTTTTGATATTCAGTGCGTATCTGGGATAGATTAGGGCATCCTCACCTATCAGAATGCACACCAAAGAAGTAATACACTAGAGTGCCATTAAACCTAGTCTGGCTTACTGGATGTACAGTGCTCCCCTTCCGCTGTCTTCACTATCTATTGTGCAAGGGCACCGTTGCTGCATCCGGGGCTTAGCGCCGCCCAAGACGGTTGTGATTGGTTTAAAGAAATGCAAACAAACCAGAGTGTTTTTTTTCTCGTATCCCAGAATAGATAAGCGGTGTAGCCAGACCATACTCCAGCGCTGACACAGCGCTGTGGAGATAGGTCTGTCTATGTGAGACTACATTAAACCAAACAAAACACGGCAGGCATGCAAGAGCTCATAATATGCAAGATTGTCGTAAGCAAGAGAATCCCACAATTTCTAATATGCATGATGGTTCTAATGTATTTCTGTTCACCCTCCAAATGCTTGACCAATGAACGACAGACATCTGCAAGCATGTGGCTTTAGGTATACAATGTGTGGTCTGTTTTGTTTTTGAGCAATGAGCAAATCAAAACAAGTGAAAAAAGTAATGTATGAAATATTATGGTGGTTTGGAGTGCCCACATGTTCCTATATCAAAAGGGAAAATGAACAATGGGTAGACATATCTAATAGCATTATGTGAAAAGTGGTCAGTGGCACACAAAGGATTTCCGCAATTCACATGTCTGCAACAATCCTCCAACCTTACGCTTACCAGCACTTTACAAGTTAACTGCAAAATAATCTCATTGTTTAGAACTTGGTATCTAATTAATGCCTAATTAACCTACTCAAGATTAATATGCAATAGAAACAGCATTTAAGCAGCCACTGCAGACAGTTAAATAAAACTGAGAGTGATTGAACACACATTGTAAATATCATATATTCATGTCAGATACTGTATTTGTTGTGTGCTTTTCATAGGTGGTGAAGGCTCCTACACTTGTGCTGCTGGTGAGTGGGAACCTTTTCAATGGCGGATGTGAAATCTCTCTTCACATGGATGGAGTTGACATTGCAAAGCCAGATGACATCTCAGTGGGAGTTGGTGCCCTACTGGGGATCTATTTCATCTTTGGAGTTAAATACGCAGAGAATGTAAGGAAGACTCTAATTTTTATGCAATGATAAAGTTCCAATAGGGGTCATTAAAATGGCAAATTTCTTGCTCTAAATGTCGCAAGTGAGGAGATTATTGATATTATACCAATATTGATACACAGCATTTTTGTCATCTGCCTGTACAGCTACAAAAAAGTACAAAAAAGTGAGCCTCATGTATGAGCCCTCACACACAAGCACACACACACACACACACTCTAGTTCTGAGTCAAGTCCTTTGTATTGAATTGTTGGATTAATTGATTTATTGACATTATATAATATGTATTGTATTTATTCCTGTGTAATATTTTGTATTTGACATTATATAATATTTATTGTATTTATTCCTGTGTAATATTTTGTATTTATTGACATTATATAATATTTATTGTATTTATTCCTGCATAATATGTTGTATTTATTGACATTATATAATATTTATTGGTTTTATTCCTGTGTAATATTTTGTATTTATTGAGTTTTGTATTTATTTATTTTCGCAAAATAAAAACGCTCAACCCTCAAAAGCATTATTGTTGAACTGAACTACAAAATCCGATATCTGTAAATAAAACCTTGCTTAAAGACAGCTGCTGTTTCATCATCATAATGTATTATTTTTATTATTATTATTATCATATAATATTATTATTAATGTTATTTTCATTACTACAGCAGAACTTATAAAGGTTCCTCACAGAGCATCAAAAGGTTCCTCAAGTAACCCTAAGAACGGGTTCTTCTAAGAACCTTTTCTTGAGGGTTCCTCAAAGCACCTTAAGAGGTTCCTCCACAGTTTCAAATTGAAGAACCTCCAAAGTTCCTCAAGGATCTTGTAGTTTTAACACTATAGTGTCCGTCATTGGCACCAGGCCAACAAACTCCTCAGTAACAGTCAAAGATTCATCCACACCACAAATATATACTGCTAATTGAGCCACATCAGTCACATCAGTGCATTCATCAATAGCAACAGAGAAGGCAATAAAGGGCTTGACTTTCTTTTAGTTGCCTGTTCAAATCTTCAGCAAGTTCCTCAATTCTCTCCGCCACATTATTTCTCAACAAGCTAACGTTAGCTAAAGCTTGCCGCTTCTCGGGGCACACCAGCTCCGCTGCCTTTAGCATGCAGGTCTTGGCAAATTCCCCCTCCAAGAACGTTTTGGATGCTGTAGCGATTTCACTGGCAATGATATTGCTGGCCTTAACTGCTCCATCATGTGGCTCTCGACATTTTGAAATCACAGTTTGTTGTTTTTTTAGAGATGTTGCTAGCTCATTCACCTTTTCGGTCTGGAGTTGTCCACTTGTCATATTTTTCTGCGTGGGTCTCATAGTGTCGTTTGACATTGTACTCTTTTGCTACAGCCACTTGTTGAGAGCAAATTAGGCACACAAGTGTGCCATGTACCTCCCAGAAGAAATACCTCTCTTTTCATCTTAACATTCCTTGTCAACCTATCTCTTTTTGGACAGCATTTTGGCTGAGCAAACGTAATGCGGCAGGCTGCAGGGTTGCCAGGTCTGGGTGACAAAAACCTTTTCTTTTCTTTTTTTTTACTTCCTGCTGATGGAGATAGTTCATAGTGCTAGGTTTAATTAATTTATCATGACATAGAAATCACTCACTTTGCTCATTACACATAGTCTATAATAACTGGATGTGTATATTTTCATTTAAAAATATTTTAATAAAAAAACAAAAACAAACATTATCCCCCCTTTCCCTCCAAAACATCTGGGGGGCTGGATGAAACGTGATGGTGGGCTGGATCCGGCCCACATCCCTGACATCACTGGTCTAGACTAAAGCAGTTGACCAGCTAACTGGCTAAAAACTACTTAACAGATTTCAGAGACACTCAGTGAAAAGTTAGGCCATAGGACAAGGAAAAACAAACTAGTATTCGATGTCGAAAGCATCACATTGTGGCCATGTCTAGGCCATTTTAATCTTCTGCACACAACTCCTTGGTCCAGCATTACTTCATCTGTGTGGGTCATGTCCATTTCTATAAACACTAAATGTTCTGCAAAAGACTTTTTTAACCACTCCTCCTCTTAATTTGATAGCCGTCAAATCTAAATCATTCCAGAAAACATTATGTTTTGAAGAAGAAAAAAGACAATTTATATAGCACCAATTCACAAGTTAATTCATGACACTTTACATACTCTTTTATTATTCATTAATTTAATTATTAATTATTAGTTAATAATTATTATTACCAATCTAAACATAGATGGCGCCATTATTCTATAGCCATTATTTTGTGTAATAAACATTTACTTCACAATGATACGTTGAAGCAATAAAACTTGTCTACTGCCAGTTTAAGAAAAGATATTTAGGTCTAGTATGGTGGTATGCAGCACTATTACATTGTATGTAAGGATTGATAAGATAGCCAACTATAGCCAAGGGTTTTAGCTCAAAGATAGTCAACAGTATAAAAGTTGCTTGAGTGGTGCTTGTGAGCCAAACAATATACAGTACCACCAACTCACAAATGTGAACACACTTTAGATTTAGTTTTTGCTCTGGGTCTAAGTGTCAACTCTCTTAACCCACAAAGATGCTGTCCTCTCTGACCACTGCCCCATTATATTTGATGTCTTGCTCCCGTCAACCTGTTAAATCATGTGTCCCATGTCGTTCTTTCGCTCTATCAACCCCTGCACCAACCACAGTTGCTTTGGAGGTGCAACGCTTTTGCAGCTTTTCCCTGTCCCTGCTCCTTAGAATGTCCTCCTGCACACCGGAGTGCTGAGGAAATGGTCTCATTATTTAATTCCACATGCACTAAAATTCTTGATACTGCTCCTCTTAAGACCAGATGAGCGAAATGTAAATCTCAGCCATGGCTTAACGGCACTACTCGTGCAGGAAGGCTGAAAGGAAGTGGAAAGAGGACAGGCTATAGATCTCTTACAAGATGCTTCAGAACTATCTCATTCAGTACCAGAAAACGATAAAAGCAGCAGGAGCAAAATACTTAATACTCTAATTTAATATCTAACAATTATGCTAACCCAACTGGCAACACTATCCTCCACCCCTTTACATTAACTTTTAAAAATTTCCTTAACTTCTTTGTTGACAAGATAGCTTATATTAGAAGCCAAAACACTCCACCCTCTCCAGTACCTATTGATCCTACTGCAGTTTGATTCTGAATCCCTTTACTTTCTGCAAAGTAGTCCGTCATCTAAAGCCAACGACATGCCCATCTGATTACATTTCCCTTACTTAAAGAGGTGTTTGATATTATGGGCCCCAGCATCCTGTCTATCATAAACTGTTGCCTTACCACAGTGTCACAAATGTGCCACAGAACTCGGGGAACAGTACCCAGATGCAGACACCGGAGGCAGAGCAGATCCAGTCCAGCAATATTTATTAAATGGAAAAAACACAAGGCTTGCGGTGAGTGGAGGCAGGCAGAGGTCAAAACCATGAATCAGTTCAAGAAGGCAAACAAATCCAAAAAAGAGCAAAGGCATTATACAAAACACTAGGAAAAAGTAGGCACAGGGAAACGCTAGGACAATACAAAGGTGACACGACAAACTGGCAAAGACTGAAAAAAAAAACAGGTCTATATATACACCGACTGAACTGAACAGGTAACAAGGCACAGGTGGAAGTAATTAGGGCGGGGCAGGCAATCAGGGATGGCAGGAAAGGAACAAAGACAGGAAGTGTAAAGTAAGACATGACACATGAGGAAAGAACTACAAAATAAGATAGGAAATAACAAACTTAAACCCAAAACCCTAACACAGGAAATAACAAACAAGAAACTTCAAACCCTATCATACAGGTTGCTATCCTTCTTGTTTTAAACATGCAGTGGTTCGTTTGCTTAAAAAACTCAACCTGGACCCCAATGTTTTATCTAAGTTTAGACAATTTCCAAGCTTCCATTTTTATTTATATATAAAATTCTGCAAAAAGTTGTTTACCAGCAACTCCAACCATTTTAAAGCAATAAACACATATCGAAAGCTTTTCAATCTCGTTTTAGAGAACACCACAGTACTGAATTGTCTCTTTTAAAAGTTCACAACGACTTGTTATTAGCAGCAGACAATGGGGGCTGTGCTATTTTAATCCTTTTAGATCTAAGTGCAGCATTCCACACAGTTGATCATAAGCTGCTAATCACTCGACTTGAACAATGGGTTGGGATCCAGGGAACAGCCCTCAAATGGTCAAGTCATATCTGGAAAATAGAGGTTTTTCTATGACTGTGCGGAAGGCTTCCTCCTGCTCAGCCCCCCTTACCTGTGGGCTTCCAAAGGGCTCAGATCTTGCACCTCTCCTCTTCTCTCTATATATGTCTCTCTCACTGGGTCCCCCCATGAGGAAACATGGCATGTTCTTTCATTGGTTTGCAAATGATAACTAGTTATATCTCCCGCTAAAATGCCCTCAGTCATTGCGGCCTCTATTTGACTGTCTCCTGGACGTTAAAGACTGGATGTCCCATAATTATTTAATGCTCAATGATTTAAAAACCGAGGTGGTTCTCTTTGGCCCTCCTGAATCCACCAGCATCCTGTGCGGCAAGCTCGGCCCACGTTCATCCTTTGTCAAACCCCATGCTCAAAACCTTGGAATGACTTTTGATTCTGCATTTAAATTTGACAAGCAGACTAACTCTGTTGTAAAAGGCAGCTCCTTCCAACTGTGAGCATTAGCAAAAGTGAAAGTCTTTTCTATCATTTGAGGATTGTGAAAAAGTAATGCTTGCTTTTATTACCTCCCGCCTAGACTACTGCAATTCTTTGTACATGGGTGTCAGTCAATCTTCACTCTTACATCTGCAGTATGTGCAGAATGCTGCTGCAAGGTTTTTAACTGGTTCCCAAAAACGTGAAACTGCCCCACCTCATCAGCTCTGCCCACCTCTTATCTTTGGTTTTGGCTCCCACCTAAACTGCTACTGCTAATGGAATCTAATAATGATTTTACTTGCTTTTTCTTTATTGACTGATTTTATCCTGTACTCTGCTTGGGTATATACGTGATTTTTACTGTCAGCTCTGTTGACATTCTTTGGGTTTTTTTGCTAATGTTTTGTCAAGGACTTCGGTCAACTAATGTGTTTAATGTTTTAAATGTGCTGTAGAAATAAATTTGACTTGACTTACTGTAAATCTCTCTCTTGAATGAGAAAAAGCACTCTGGAAGGTTCCAAAAGCTCTGTTCTTGTGAAATTCACAAATGGAAATCTCCTCATCATACGGCAACACAACCCACCTGCAATGCCAAACTATCTCACAAAGAGAGTCAATGTGGACATAATTACATTTATAGAGTCAAATTCAGCTCCACTTCCTCTCTCAGGATATGAACTGGTGTTTTTGCAGTCTTGGAAGGGCCGCCTCAGTCCAACTTCGCTGCAGGAGTACAAGATTTTGATGTGCTGAAAGTCAACTTGACCTGTGTTTATGGCTTAATATATTAAGAATGGAAAGCTGTGGAGAGGGCAGACTGACACAGAGAAGGATGATTAGACATCTTCCCCCCAGTGCCGCATGTACTTTATATTATATGAGTAAAATGAGGATAAAAATGTACTTTACCATCAACACAGAAGATAAAACTGGCTAAAACCTGTACAGGGTTAGTTGCGCATACGGAACATCTCATAAATAAGATCACACTCATTTGTTATCTTTCACCACCAAAAAATGTCAAGTGGCACAATTTAAGTGAAATCTTTCGGAAAGTATACTTTGGAGTATCTACAGTGCCTAACGCATTAGTATTTTGTGGTTGTATTTTGTATATAGAATTATTTAAGATTACTGCATTCTATTGGCCGGGTATTTAGTACCTTTAGCATCTGATTTTATATTCATTGACAGCAAAATAATTACACAAATATTACAAATGAATACCTTCATTACAATAGCTATTCACATCATAGTAAGCAAGGATTGTTTTTTACTTAAGCCTATTTATTGGTTTAAATGAATAATTTACCTTGTTGCACCACCTGATGATTATCAGTTATGTCACCTTACAATATTAGCATTGAGAGGAAATATGCTGAACAATTGAATTTTTATTTGAAATACAAATAAACGTATTTTAGTCAACAGTCTCTACATTACATTACATTATTTTTAGATTAACGGTATATTACGTTTATTTACCTGACACATTTATCCATGCGTAAAATAATGCAAAAATTGCAAGAATCATGCAAATACTTTAGCAACAATAAGAGTGAGAGATTTTGTATTGGCCAAGGTGCTGTCTGAACACATGGAAGATGTGTCATGATGTCAATGGGGAGCTCGTTCCACCATTGACATCCAACAGTCGTGATTTTGTTGAGCAGTAGCTGAACTCCCCTTATAGTGAGGGAGTAGCAAACAAATTGGCAGTAGCAGGCTGGGGTGCATGGTTGATAGCCAGTGCAGTCTAAGGGTAAGATAAAGAGCGTCATTTCCTGGTTGAGGAATAGATCCTCCTAATGTTGTGGACCATGAATCTACAGCAGCAGGTTGTCGCAGCAATGTTTGCCTCGAAGGACAGCTGCTCATCCAGTGTCACTGGGAGTGTCCTTGGAGTCCGAGCTGGGGACACCACAGAGTTCTCAATTTAAATGGAAAGGTCGTGGATGTGAGATGCTTTCCTTGGAAGAAAAGCAGCTAGGTCTTGTGTTCAGGTGGTGTGTAGACATCAATTGAGAAATGTCAGCAAGACACTCAAGAGATTCGTGTTTACACAGTGTTTCGGACGGGGGAAAAAACACAATTAGCTGAGTGTCATCGGCATAGCCATGATAGGAATAGCTGTGTGAGTGAATTGGTGTAAAGACAAAGTGTGATCCTTGAGGTAAGATGTGAACAGGGAGTCTGACACTCCCTGTTCTTGAAACGCAGCTGAAAGGTCCAGGTGGATGATGACGGAGGACAGGGAGTCTGCTCTAACAGTGTGGCGTTCCTCTGTAATGGCAAGGAGGGCAGTGTCAGTTGAGTGGCCTGCCCTGAATCCTCACTGTTGGGGGCAGAGTTCTGGTGGTTCTATGCAAAAAGTTGATTAAGGACAACACCTGAAGTGTTTGAGAAAGAAATGACAGAAGAGAAACACAAATTTGCAATTTTCCCCCTCTCTTTCTCTTGTGATAAAAAAAACATGTATAAACATATCCATTAGAACTAATGAACTGGAATATTCCCATTTAAAGGTTAACTTGAAAGGTCTGACTACTACATAAACATAATAAATGCAAAATACAACAGACTTGGATTATAGAGTATCAAGATGTATTATCTCTTTTCTTTTTGTAAGATATGCTTCTCTTGAAGCCGTGTCACTCCCTGCATTGTGATGATTTCTCTTTCAATGATTTGATTTCTCTTATTATGAAAAAGGTTTGAAACATTTTTAGCTTTAAACTACTGTATTAAACATCTTTGAAATGTAGTTAATAATCATCGAGCTTTAAATAACATTATCATTTAACATATCTCGGGTACACAGTATCTCAGGTGTATTTATTCATATTTATTGTCTGTATTATTCATATTTAATATTTTATTTTTCTATTCTATTTTTATCTTGTTTTTATTTTTTTATCTCACTGAATCACTGTTTTCCCTGTGCTTACAACTACTGAGCTGCTGTAACAAGTGAATTTCCCCGGTGAGGGATCAATAAAGTCTTATCTCATTTTTTTCATATACTTACATTTCTTGCAGTTGCACCACCTGAGTTACTGGTTGTGCCACCTGATTTTTACAACTTATTTCAAATTCAACAGGCATGTACTTGGAATCCTGCCCTTGCTAACACATTAATACATACAATTTTCAAATTGAATTGTGGTTTTGGGTCTAGTTTTGATTTTGTAGAATCTTTCCTCATGTGCCATAGTTTTTGCTTTACTCTTCCTGTCGTTCTTTTTTGATTAACCTCATTAGTTTCACCTGTGTATTGTTAACCTACCCTCATTCGTGTATTTAAGTCCATGTGCTTTCCAGTTCGTTGTTGTACCTTGTGTCTCGCAGTCCAGCCTTTTTTCACTCATGATTGTATTCCTGTTTTGTTTTTTTGTTTTTTACCTCTGTCCATAGGATTTTGCCTACCTTACCAATTTGGTTTGGTTGCTTGCCTTGGACTGTCTTCTGGTTTTGACCCTTGCTGCCTCACCATCCGTAAGTGTTTTCTTTTGTGTTTAATAAATATATTGTTGCACTGCATCAGCTCTGCCCCAAGTGTCTTCATCTGGGTCCTACACTTCCTCGAGTTCCTGGACTTTTTTGACAATTATAACAACAATAAAGAGTTTTCCATTAGCGGTACCACCTGACATGGAAAGTGTACCAGCCTAACTAGTTGAAAGTAAAACATTTTCAATATTTGTTCTAAAAACCTTTCCACTCAGCCATAAAGGTCACTTGGGTTGGTCCTGTTTACCGTTACTACCTTTAACAATAATAGAATGAAACAATAAAATCCTGATGTTTACAGTTGTGCTACCCTGACATTTGAGAAAATGTAAATTGCTGGACAAGTTTTTATATTATCTCCACAGTTTTAAAACTATTGGTATATGTAAGTTTTGGTGTATATAAAAGGTTTTAACCATAAAATTGTCAAGGCTCTGGCCGTGACCTCAGTACTTTTCCACATTCTGTGTTTTGCGTTTAGTTTTTCTGAAAACAGGGTTTTTACGCCTTTGTTTATTAAACATCTTTGAAATGTAGTTAATAATCATCGAGCTTTAAATAACATTATCATTTGACATATCTTGGGTACACAGGGTTTTTGGTCCTGTTTAAAAGGGTTTTTACGCTTTTGTTTAAAAAAAAGGGAAAAAGTCCCGTCCACACAAGCACTGTTTTAAAAAATATCTTCATTCACATAAAAATGCAAAATACATTGTCAAGCACTGTCAAGAGCTTGCCAAAGCCATGTTGGCCAATCAGAAGCCCCCCAAAAAGTTATTATTGTTCCGGTAGGCCAACAACAAGGTCAGACTGGGTCTTATCCAAAACCGCCAACAACGTTGGCAGCGGGGTCTGCGGGGGGGGGGGGGGGGGGGGGG
>JBBPCS010041871.1:0-20300 GCA_037974645.1 Hollardia meadi
CACTAGAACATTGTACTGTAGCCATGATCAATGTCATTCACTTCATCTGTCAGTGGTTTCAATGTTGTGGCTGATCATTGTATATTCCAAATATTACCAGTCTAACAGATGGCGGCAATGCACAGATGCGAGGCTAATGGGGAGATGGCAGACATGGCTAAAATGAGGAATTAGCAATTTGCTTGGCATAGCAGATGAATAACTGAAACTACTCAAACAAGAGCTGGATATTGAAAAACCTGGGCAGCCTGTCTGTTCAACCACCTCCAACTAACTGTGTGGTGACAGAAGAAAAAGACAAAGACTGTTGGAGAACTCGAGATGTATTTTGTTTTCAGAGTCACATTATATTCTAGATGTGTCACTTGACAAAGGGAATGCGTTTGCTTTTATGATTAAATTAAATCTTTAGGATGCCCTTTCAGTGGAAAAATGTGATGCGGTGCCGTATATGCTGTATAGAAATTAAGTTGACCTCTGTGTGACAACTATTGGCTGGGTTTTTGAGTTTGATATAGACATTGATGTTTCTCCCAGGATTGACCCTAAATTTTTCTCCAGAACATCATTAAAATAATCACATTCTCTTTAGCCTCAGCTGTATGTTGTCTGTAGTACTAGCAAATGTTAGCTTGTAGATGTTACCTGACATCACCTGTCAGCATTGTCATTGTGAGTATGTTTGTTTGCTGACCTTAGTATTTAGCTTAAAGTACAGCCTCACAGAGCAGTTAGTGTGGTTGGGACTCCTAGTGTTGCTATTAGCCTATTTATTACACGTGTGCAGCTTAATCTTAGCCCCTGCAATGAATTTTGTTGATTTTATCATTATTTTTTATTTATTTAAACTGTTTAAAGTTACAGGGACCGTGCACACTAATAAACATTTCTGTAAATGTTCCAGTTTAGCCATTTTAGCTCATTTTCAGCTGCAATCCCTGGGCAGGTGTAATAACAGCTACAATAGACACTTAGAATAGACAGGAACAGCAATACTGTCCACATAGCAGAGCACACATAAAACACCATGAAACGAGGATAACGATACATAAAACAGAGCACGCTTCAGAATAACTTTAATCAGCGACAAAGTATCACACACTGACCTCTTATACTGCAGAGAGATTCAACAAATACATTACATTGAGGTGTTTCTTAAATTGCAAACAATTGCATGAATTGTGATTGGATTGTACAGTTAAATATTGAATTAACTAATAAGTCAGTGTATTTGCAGTTGGAATGAGAGTTTTAGGTACTTATTTTACACCAAGTCAGAACATTCCATCGATATACAGCATGTGTAGCATAAATAACCACCATCAGTGCCTACTGAGGTCCCGTAAATAATCACCATATTCCTCTGACCATTACAACCTCCCCCCCTCCTCACACTTTTCTCTTTCCGTTTTTCATACAAAACAGGTGAAATGGTGTGGACTGGGAAGACGTATTGACCATGTTGTCACTGTAAAGGTGTCACTTTGGCAGAAAGTGACACCTTGGCAGAAGGGGGTTAACAAGTGCAACCTGCTCTGCTGCACCCACCCGGTGAGTCGTACGGTTGAGGACAACTGCGGTAAACACAGCTCTTTTGACTCTTTTGTCCTCTTTTTGACTGCAAGTCAGATTAAGGTCATATCTTCTCCATACACTGATCGTCATATCCCACTTTTAATTATTTCACTCATAATCAGGATATTTACAATGTTGCCATGAAAATTGTATTAATACAGACTCATATGTGAACTGGGATACACTGCCAGTCACTGCTTTTCTCAAGCACCCGTTGTAAATGAAACATGATAAACAAGCCAAGTCAAAATGGAATAATGATGTCAGTCTTGGCCTGAAGCTGCCCTTCAAATTCCTCATCCTGCCTGACAGATTTACGCATCACATTGAGAGTCTCTCATGATGACAGATGCAGCTCCTTACCATATGATATAGGCAATTATCCTTCACTAACTGCCCTAATCATGGCAGTGAAGCTCACGGCTTATGAATGGCTTTGCTTTCCCTCCTCTGAGGAGCTGTGAGATCAGTAGGGATGAGGAGAGGCATGAACGGTGTAATTAACTGAGACCACGCCACTTTACCGAGGCCATTCCCTGTCAGATGTTGTGGTTTATTACGATCCATTTCCAAGCCAATATCACAAAGGTGGCCCGCTTTTAAACTGGATCGCCATGGTAACCTATGCTGCGCATCTAACCTGTTCCGGAGGAGGTTAGATTCAGAGTGTCCGATTTAAAATGTCTATAAAAAGTGCCAGGCTCATCCCTATGTTCCCTGGGTCCTATGTTCCCAGCCCAGGCATGTATGTCTCTTGATAGAAAGAACGAACAGGGTGACGAATGTTTCAAATGCGTATGGTAAAAATATGTTCAGCCACTGTGGAGATAATAAAAATTAAAGTCAAGAAAACTGTCTTATCTATAAATTTAAGGTCATTGATTTCAAGAAGTATAGCATCAATAGGCTTTAAGCTGTAAGTGGGTGCATACAAGGATTATTTGAACTATGGAAAAAACTGCTGTCACTGCTGACTTTCTCTGTAATTCTCTGAACCATAAGTTCTGCCAGTGCCTCAATATACACCGATCAGCCACAACATTAAAATCACAGACAGATGAAGTGAATGACATTGATCATGGCTGCAGTACAATGTTCTAATGGAAAACCCTGGGTCCTGGTATTCATGTGGATGTTCTTTGACCCATAAAACCCACCCAAACATTGTTTCATGCCAACAGCACTCCATGGATCGTAATTTTTCAGGCACATCCCATTTAGCTCAATCAGATTTGGATCTGGGGCATTTTGAGGCCAGGTGGACACCTTAATCTCTTTGTCAAGTTCCTCGGGCTGTTCCTGAGCAGTTTTTGTGGTGTGGCAGCACATATTGTCCTGCTGGGGGACCAATGTCATCGGGGTGTGCCAGTGCCATCAGGGGTGTGCTTGATCTGCAAGGGTGTTTGGGCAGATGGTTTGTGTCTATTGGCATCCACATGAATGCCAGGATCCAGGGCTTCCCAGATGGTCAGTGTTATTCATTTCAGCTGTCAGAGGTTTTAATGTTGTGGCTGATCAGTGTAGCCATGAAAACAAAACAACAAAAGATACCCCGTGCACAGCAGTGCTGCTCTTATGGTTGCCAGCTAGTGCAGGGTAAATTAAAAAAGATGAATAAATTCAGCGCACACCAGGATACAATTGGCACTATTTTATTAACAATTTCCTTTATAAATAACAAGGAGCATACTACGCATTTCACATCATGATTGATTGTCAACAGGGGTTTCCTTAAATAATCAGATGCTGATTAGCAAGTTCACATTTCCCAATACAAGTACACTTAAAGAATAAAGGGAGAATGGAAGACAGCAACCAAAATTTCATTGTCCAAAACCATAACAATACATTTCCAATTTACATGAGATAATAAAATACAAATATGTTTTTAGATTATCACAGTACAAAGTCTAGCTAATCCATCCAATGGTAAAGAGGAAAACTGGATAAAAGATGCGTACACTTCCATGGAATCCCACAAATACACTGTAGGGTACACGGTAAATCAATCCACAAATCAAGCAAATCTCAAACTATTAGAACAAATGTAGAAAAATATCATATACAGAGAAGATCACACATTAAACCACAAAAGACAAAGTATATACAATTTCATAAGGTATCATATCAGAGCACAAAGTACATATATTATCTGTAAAAACAAACATAACGCAAGTCAAAAAATATAATAAATATAAGTTAGGAAAAGGCTGGTACATTGCAAATTACATTCTATTGCATTATAAAAGAATTATAGCCATGAAAAGTAAAAGTAGAGTAATGGTCACTATGAGTGGATTGCAAGATTGCGTATTTCAGTGAAAAGCACATGAAGCACTTTACTGACCATTTTACTGATATATTCAGTATCGACATTTTTGCGACTTGCCAGTATGTTAATTAAACTTTCCGCATAATTTTAAATCGTCATTGTAAATAAGAATTTGTTCTTAACCTGCCTGGTTAAATAAAGGTTAAATAAAAATAAAAATAAATAAGAGAAATTTGGTCAGCATTAATGTTTCCCTCAAATGTATAGTATTTGTTTTTGCAAAGTAGTTGCATACAAATATAATTTCTAGGAAACAGGGCTGACTAGCCTGTTACCTGAAATAACTCGCAGTGCTGCCGTCTTGTTTTGGTCACAACAAAACTCACAGGTGGTTTGGAAAGACAACATGCTGAAAGCCTCAGCATAAATTGAAAATAGCGATTTCTCCACTGAGTCTAAATACAAACACCAGCAACACTGGAGGCTAATTCCCATGACCTACAGACAAGGGTAAACATTTTATTGGGACAACAGAAATATATGTAAAACTTAAAGGGGGAATAAAAAGTGAAATAGTTGGGGTTGGTAACATTGTTGCCTCACATTATCAAACACTCCCATCAAGGGACATCTTGCGGTCAATGCTAATAATAAAAGATGATGATGATGTTCTACCCAACCTTAGTTTGTTCTATCTGGTAATTTAAAATTTACAGTGAGCATGAAATTATTTATGAATGGAGTTTTAGAAGAAAAGTATTTTGTTTTTTAAATTGTTCAGGAAACCTTTTGAACACCTGTGAGGTGTACAGAAGTCTTTCTAAATACATTGAGGACATGATACCATAACCTTTCAAAAAAGTTAAATATAAACTACTTTGAGAACAACCTCCTTTCACTTTACATCTTGATTGCATTTTATCAGAGTTTCACATTTGTCTTAAATCTCTGTCATTTAGACTAGAATCTTGGTTCTGGCCAGTTTGAGCACCTTTTTTGTTTATTTGTCGTGTCCATCAACAGGTCTTGTACATCTGTGTCTAGCTGCTGCAGCACTTGATGAGATGATGTGGAGGTTGAAAAGGCCTGTTGAGGGATGGGGCTGATGTCTCAGGTGAGGCGATGTGTGTGTGATCGAGGAACACACAGAGCCATCATTACCTTGCTGCTGTGTAAACCTGGCCTCAATCATATCCTGCTGTCTGGATGAGCTCCGGTTAGCAACAGGAGATCAGAATTCATAATTAAACCATCGTTGACAGAAACCAAATAGAGCTTCAAATGAAGCCTCTTGGATGAGAGGTGAAATGTCTTCAAGAAACTCAAGCAAGTCCAGTTGCCTTCTTTCAGCACTTAGACTTCCCTTGTGTATTTAAGTCTGTGTGTTTCCCTTTGTCTCTGTCAGTTCGTCATGTTTCACAGTGTGCTTTGGTTTCAGCATCTCCCGTGTTTGTTACCTCTGTTTCCTGGACTTTGTATTTTTTACCTTAGCTTTTTGGATTTGTTTGCCTTTGTTGGATATTTCTGATTTTGTTGACCCTCACCTGCCAAACAACCTGTAAGTTTTCTTTTTTCTTTCGAATAAACACTGCACTGAGACTGCTCTGCCTGCGACATCTGCTTTTGAGTCCCCAACCCCAGTTTCCTAGTGTTTCTGGCACAGACTGTGAAACATGATCCACTTTAGTGGTGTTTTCAGCCATATCACACAGCATTTACCAGCTGATGCTGAGTTAGGATTGTACTATTTACTATTTTCTAAAGTCAGAGAGAAGAGAAGCCCTCAGTGTGACAACTTAGCTAGCTCCATACACTGATGAAGACCACATGATATGGTTGAAAGCTTAGGAAAAACATAGTAGGCCATTCTTGAGTTGAATTAGTTTTGTCCTAATATTTTTGAACACTACTTTTCAGTCTGGGGTCTTAATAGATGGTGTTGATGTTTTCTTTATGTGCTGTTTTCTTACCTGAAATAAATTATTTTAATTACCTGATCTTAACCACATCTAAGCGGTTTTAGTTTCCACAGAGGTATACAAAACAGTCCAGTTTAAATGTGAACATTTGCAGATACAATACATTTTACATACTGTCTCAGAAGAAATGTTCAAATAAAAAAACAGAGACACATGCCATTCAAAGAAGCACCGTGTTTCCCTGTTGATGTATTTTTGCTAATGCATAATATTTTCCTGTCTGTAATTTGTAGGAAATGAGGATGGTATTTGTTGTATTTTACATGTGAATGTGTTTTTAGATGAAAGTGCATTGCAAACCATGTAAAAACACTTGGTTGATCACAGGGAGCCAGCGCATTTATCATTTATAAGACCATTTCCAAATGCACAAACAACAATTATGACCTCATCTCTGATTGTAGTCAATTTTTCAAAATTGGCCACACTCTTTGAATTCATTCATCATTTAAAGGGAACTTTTGGCAGCCCTCTATACTTTAAATGCCTACACATGTTGGCAAACAAATCGATTGATACATTTCTGCCTCAGCTGCTCTGGAAGAATGCAAGCAGCTTTCAGGCACCCGATAAAAGGAAAAACTGCAGATTTAGATATGATGTCACGTGTAAAACAGGGAGACAGAGAGAAGCAAAGAGGGAGGTGATGCTTATTTACCTCAGGTACCTCGCGTCTCATCCACATGCAGAAGGTACACAACTTGCACCCAAGAAAACTGGAGTTTGCATTCCACGTGAAACCAAACATCAGCATTTTTTCCTAAACCTAACCACATGGTGTTTGTGCCTAAACTTAACCAAAGTAACCTAAACCTTG
This sequence comes from Hollardia meadi, assembly GCA_037974645.1. Lineage (NCBI taxonomy): Eukaryota > Metazoa > Chordata > Actinopteri > Tetraodontiformes > Triacanthodidae > Hollardia > Hollardia meadi. The sequence continues at coordinate 6,644 of JBBPCS010041871.1, forward strand.
TGCGTCTGGATGAAGACGCAAGGGGCCATGACAGAGCATCTGTATCTGACGAGCTGGCATGACAACCAGTTGCTATGGCTTGAGCTTGTTTATTTAAGGTTGCAGATTTTAAAATCTTTGTCGTGCCTCTTATTTAGTCTCCTTACAATGTTGCTATGCATAAAGCTGCAACAGGCGTGGAAACGGAAGTGAACACATCTGAGTAAAGCATGCAACTATACAGTATATCATAGAGGCAGCAATGTGATATGTGGGCGATACTGTTTTACAGTACTTTTGTCATGCAGTGATTCATATTTTCTCATCTGACAGTTATTGTTAACAGAAACCAATTTTGACTGTTGGTAGGAGACAGGATGTGAACAGCAGCTTTCACTGTAAACGCCGCACAATTTGAACCACCCCAACCTTGTCCTTGACACTTATCATGTTTCTACCACATTTTAAAGTCTCCCATATCATGTTTGTCTGACGGTGCAGTGATACTTTAGTTTTAATCTACACGTGTAGCTGCAACCTAAAGCATATTATAGACCCTAAAAGGTTCCCAGTGGAGTTTTAGACCTCTAGTAGCACCATGGAGCTGTTTCTATCTACAAGATGCTGGCAAAGAGCCAAGATGTGCCTCAATGGAAATGCCTCACTCGACATTTTTTAGACCTCAAAGATGCACAAATTACACCTCACACTCAAACTAATGGATTCACTCCAGATTGATTTGCTGTGCATCTGGACTAATTTCACCACTTTTTGTTCAGAAACCCATTTCGGTTAATGAAAGTCTGATTTGTAAACACAGACCTCTCTGAATTGCTGCCCTCTGTCTTTCAAGTGGCTGTCAATATTCAAAACAAACAATAAAAAACACAGTAAGGCATCCTCAAAAAACACTTTAACAGACACCAGAGCAGACCTAGCAGTGTTGTTGAGCTGTTTTCTGTATTCACAGATGAAAAGCAATCCTGTTTTAAGCTGTTGTGGTCAGAACAGGTCTTTATCACATTGTGATGTTCAGAAATGAAGTAGGAGGAGATTCTTTGTGGACTTGGATCCTGGACATTTACTTTGCCTCTAACTGCTGCAGACACAATAGATCACTTCTTTCAAAGCATCTGTGTGATATTCTTTTCTTTTTATTGCTGTATTTATTGTTTGACCAATTTAATTATAGTTATAACACCAGAAATAGACAGATAATATCAACATATATTGATATATTATGACAGAGTTTTGGTCTGATGCTGTCCGTTTCTCCATCAGCTTGAATCATGACTTTAAATAAAGATGAGAGCTCCCCAAAAGTAAAGTCAAAACATCCTGATCGCCCCCTGGTGGCTGGCTGCAGTATATGTCATAAACCCCTCCTCCTCAATGATATCAGATAGGTAATGGGCCAAACTAAAAACTCAAAGGTCACCTCAAATAAATTTTTCCCAAAGATGCTTTCTGTCATTTTAGGTAGTTCTTATTACACTGATGTATGTTCAAGTGTTCATTTTTCTGATCAGTTTGGTTTCAATTAGTTATTTTAAGCTATAAAAAGGGGCTGAAACGTCATGGTTGACAGCTGAGCCCTGCTCGCAATTGGGCGGGTGTATGGGCGGGAACTCGATACCACGGCTCCACCGCCCGATCACTACAGTCTGGCTCCGAATGATTCACCAGTATCCGGGATATTTTGGCTTCATTTTTGTACAGTGGGAGAAAGTGGAGATGCGTCGGCCATCTTTATTTCTGTCATTGGCTTGAACTCATTGCACCACAATGTAAAAGCTGGGTATTATTTCCATACTGCAAACTAATCATATGCAGGTTTTTAATACCTTGACACTGTTACAAAATTAATTACTCAAAAACAGCATGCAGACTAACTCCACTTGATGTGTGTGCTGTTCATGGACACCTTTGTAATACAATGCCATGCAAAAATGGGTGAGCTACTCATGGCGGGAAAGGATGTCAAGGATGCAACTCGCCTCTATCATCATGTCTTCTGTCTGCTGCCGTCTGGACGGCACTTCACACCTTTTGCCCCAGAGGCATCATTGAACTGAGCTCCCCCTACCACCACCCTCCAACATCGTCACAACACTGTGTGTGTGTGTGTTTGTGGAATGTTAAATGGACCGTTTTAGGAGCTGCACTGCAAAATTTGTAGTACAATGTGCAATGAAAATGATGGCATTCTATTCTCTGTACAAATTGCAGATGGTGGTGAGACAGCCCCCAAAAGAAAGAAAAAAAGAATTGTTGTCCCTAAATGTGTGCTTTGCGTCATTTGCGGTTAGTTCAAAACAGTAAAGTATGGAGTGTTGTACATTGAGGATGGTGGTGAAACAGGTCCAAGAGGATATCAGAAAACAAGACAGTAATAAATCTTTGTAATAATAAAAACGTTTTGCTTTGTTTTTAATGGAGTTTAATTGGCTGTGACAGTCAAAAGTCACAGTAAACAGTTTGATTTTTTGGCCAATGTGTTAGATCATTTTAAGTCCATTGGCTTTTGTATACTACAGCAGCAACCCTGTCTTCTGGAAATTACTTTTCTAGAAAACTAATTTACAACAACAAATACATTTAGAAGGGAAATATCATAGCTGTCTGGACTATGTTCAGAGATAAGGTTTATTTGACTGAATAAAACCTTAAGTGCTTGAGGGCTTAAGGCAACTGGACTTCCTTTTGGTTCTTGAAGAGCCTTCGACTCAAGCATTTAATATTACCATGACCTGGATGGCTGAGAATCTACACAAACATATCGACTGAATAAAACACCATATTGATGTGCCACACCAGACTCGCAATGAAGTGGTTGGACTGCCGGAACCACAATTCGAGTTCAGAATCTAGTCTGTGATTACATTTAGGCAACAAAAGCACTTTTGGTTAAAGTCAGGAAAAGATTGTGTTTTTGGTTAAAAAAACAAAAATATGTTGTCTATAAATATTTTACTGATATGTTCAACATATTTGCCACTTGCCACGTACAGTTAAGGTAAAAATGATTAGCTCCCTTTATGAAATCGAACAAAACAAAAGCCAAAAGCTTTTCCAAGGAAATGACCAGTACGAAAAGGGTTTAGATTACTTCCAAATGAACAAAGACAAAATTGAGATATTTTACCGATCCACTGAGTTGAAACAAGAAAAAACAAAAATGACAAGGCCAAAATTATAAGCCCTCTGACAATCAATAATCAATAGTGTAACCTTTCTGACTCACAACTGACAGCAAACTCTTAGTGTAGTTCCTAACTAAGATGGCCCCTGTTTCTTGAGGGATCATAGCCCATTCCTCCATGGCAAATTGTTCCAGCTCATCCAAATGACATAGTTTTCATGCATGGACCTTTAACTTTGAGCTCCTGCCATAGATTCTCAATAGGATTGAGATCTGGGCTTTGAGAGGGCCACTCCAGGACCTTGATTTTGGTGTCCTTCAAAAAATTTTGGACCAACTTGGATGTCTGCTTCAGGTCATTGTCTTGCTGGAAGAACCAACGGTGATTTAAAGTCAGACTGGCAGCAGATTTCTTCACATTATCCTTCAAAATGTGAACATAATCTTCTTTCTTCATGAGCCCATGCACCTGGACAAGGTTCCCTGGGCCTGAAGCAGCCAAACAACCCCACAGCGTTATGCTCCCACCGTGTGTAACTGTGGGAAAGGTGTTTTTAGGGTTGAAGGCCTCTCCCTTTCTTCACCAAACAAAAGCAACATAGATGTGCCCAAACAGCTCCAGTTTAGTCTCATCAGATCAAAGGACAGACTTCCAAAACTTATCCCCATGTTTCAAACGGTCACGGGCAAAGTTAAGTCTGGCTTTGATGTGCTGCTTTGTGAGTACTGGCGTTTTAATTGGCCGATGCCCTCGAAGCCCACCACGATGAAGAGCCCTCACAAGAATCTTCCTTGAAACATCAAGTCATGATGATGATGATGATGTTCAGCAACAATCATCTCGCAGAGATCAATTGTTGTTGACTTTTCTGACGATTTTCTTCTGAAAGTTTCTGATTTGCACTTGTGCCCACGCCCAGGTTTGCTTTTTGGCAAGATTAAATTATTGTGACCAAGAATGTAAGAGTAGTGCCGCTCAATCTAGCCTTCAAGTACCACTACCCGTGTTCAATTAAGTCCATTTAATAGAGTTCAATGCTGATTGATTGTTCAGGTGTGGTTTGAAAGCTAAAAATTACAATTTGCTATGATTCTCTTGAAGTTGAAAATGTTGACCTTAACTGTACATTAATTAATAATACGTCGTCATTATTTAAAAAGAAAATGTAATTGATTGGAATTACGTTTCCCCCATAAATGTATTTACTGTTGCAACTTAGTTGTACATAAACATAATTTCAGTCGATTGAAATGTTTATTACAACAACAAGATATATTTACGTAGAGATATTGGGGAGTGATGAGCAAACATCTTGAAGCCCCAGTCAGAGCCTACAGTTGGATACTGTGGTAGTGGAGGGGTTGAAGAACGGGCAACAATACTGGCGGAGGGCAGCAGTGCTATTGACAGGCAGAGGGAAAGATAGGAAATTTGCTTGAGACACCTCCCTCCCTCTGTGGAAAACACCTTTTGTTTTTGGTCACACAGGATCCCATCTGATGGAAATTTTTCAACTTCTCTCTCCCTGTCTCTTTTTTCCCTCTCTCTCTCTCTCTCCCTGTGTGGTGTGATTGGTCAGCTTTCTGTCACTGTACACTCTGGAGCTATAAAATCACTTCTGGGGGTGGAGACACCCGCAGCCCGCTGTTGAATACTGGAGAACACTGCCATCAGAACTCTCACACTGTCGCCTCCCTGTCGTCATTTACAACAACAGTGCTGACTTTGGATCTGTAATATTCCATCATGTGTAAAGGACTTGCAACACTTCCTGCAACATGCTTGAAAAGGTAAGACAGGTGGATAAACATGCTATAAGACTCCTGCTAAAGCTAGCTTTTAAATATCTGAAACTGTGCAAATGTTTATTTTTATGAGTTTTATCTTTTTTTATTTGAAGAAAAAACACTTCAAGCCCTTCCAAACCAGCTTAATCAGTTAAATATAGAAAAAGCGGAACCAGCTGCCAACCACTTGTTTACATAAAGCAGAGTGCGGCCTTGTGCAGATGTTATTACTCCAAACAAACTGAATTCTTCTACAATGCATTTCACTCACAGTCCTCTCCTCTGCCTCTCCACAGTGCCAAAGACATCAAGCACAAAATAAGCTTCTTACTGCAGAAGCCTGAACCCCAAGCAGCAGAGCAGAAGCAGATGAAAGAGAAGAATGCTGCTGCTGCTACAAAGAGGTCAGAGGAGCCAATCTCTCTTAGTCTATGGTTTTATTAAAAACATATTTGTTTAATCTTCAATTTTGGTAGCTCAAAAAGAGATTTTAGCCCCATTCACAAGGATTGTGATCTCGTTCCATTGATGTTTCTTGAGAGAAGTGAAATTAATTTAATGACTGGGTTCCTTTCTGCATAAGCACGGCACAGGGAATTATTTGAGAAATATGATGAAGGTGGTTGTGTTAGTGACCTACAAGAAAGATAAATTTCAGTAATAAAATGATAAATACTGCTTTATGGTAAATGTCTTCTATGTAAGAGTAGGGGTTAGTATTTTGAATGTGAGGGCAATTTTCATTGATCTAACCAGTTGTTATCCATTGTGATCAACCCATTAATGACTAACGACGACTATTTAACCTGTTAAGGAAAGCCCCAAAATCTATATTTTGGATTTCACATATTTATCATGCCTTAACTAGAAGACAAAAGTTGATTTTCTTTTATAAATGCAAAAGTCACCAAAATAAATGTTCATTTCATTATTTTTGTTTAGAAAAAAATTAGGATACTTTAATTACTAATACTTAAATTGAAAACATTTCTCTGGACATTAAAGGACTAAGTTTGAAACCAATTTGTTTTTTTCTTGGCCAGAGGTTTGGACACACGACACACAATGATGAGAATGATAAGCATGGTGAGGAAAGAGATGAATTGTGCTAACGTGGGCTGTGTTCCCTCAGAATGAGCACATTAGTGTTCTTTATGAGCAGGTTAACAACAATGACACTTAAGCTGACCTTTCCTTTGCAGTAACATAAAACCCATTCAGAGACCATTATAGATAATCAATACTGTTCCCTTTTCCTGCTATAATTGTTCAACGACAATATCTCATTCCATTCACAACACAAAGACATGCTGTACAGCCTCTGTGACATGCATTATTGATGTAAATGAATATAGATTGCTCTTTTCTATTTGGGTATAGGGGTATTATTTTCATGAATACTGTGGTGAAATCTTTAAGGTGGTATTATTGTACTGTAGGCTTTACTGTGTAAATTCCAAATGATGCATGCTAGTAATCGATTTTGCTTCCATTATTGATCAGTGATAATTATTGATCAGTTTAAAACAAAAGGGAAAACCTCCCCAGGGCTGTTTTATTGTGATGAAAATATGTCTGGAGAATATATTTCAATCAGTTTGTTTGGACGTGATGACAGGAAGCCAGCAGGTCGTTTCCTACTTATCACTTTATCCAACCTTTTGTTACACAATAGAAAGGTTTTTATGCAAAACTTCCCATGTAGCTTGGGTTAAAATGAACCAGATGAAAATACGGCCTGACAAATGTTGTCTCTGTTAGGTGTTATTTGCTGTGTAGTGCACACAGAAATAGTTGCATGCATATTGCAGCTTTAAAGTCTGTGCAACCTCATTTGAAAACCTGCCTTTCCATGTGTTTTAGGGTGCCTACCGCAGCTGAGATGGGGAAATGGAAGGAGTCTTTCAACCACATGATGAGCAGTGAAAGTGAGTGTTTCACACCTGAAAAGTTTCACCTGAACCAGATCAAGGCAAACAAGCTTGTTTTCAAAGGACTCGGCTTGATACTAATAATACTGACAAACAGTCCGGCGGATGCTTGACTCATTAGTTTTATTCTCATGTGATGGTGCTGTGATCATGGAAATATTAGCACACAAGGCCCTGACCTTCACATTCTTTGCTCCATCTCAAAAGTGACGCTTAATGTCTGTCTTCACTCTTTGAAAAAGGCAAAAAATCATTCGAAATAACTGTAGTGCAGTTGATGTGTCGAGCAGTGCTAATTAAGTAGCATCACGCTGCTCTCACACATTAATATTCATGATGTTAAAAGGAAAGTCTGACACGATCTTATGCTCGGGTCTGCTGCTACGTGTCTTGAGGCACTACTCAACGGCCCCTCAGGGCATGCTGACCAGTGCTGTGTGTGTGGGTGCATAATCCTTCTGAGAATTGCACTGTGCAAATGTGTGGACACAAACGGGAGCAATGGCCTTGAGGGAACCAGCTGAGTTCTGACCTCCTCCGTTCCATGACCTCATGCACTGACCTGCCACATCTTCCCTCTTCCTTTCCAACTTCATCTATCGGCTCTCATTGGTCCAATCTTTCTCTTTTATTTATCTTATCGTGGTCTCAGTGGTCTCCAACTGTCTTCTTAGTCATGTAGGATTTTCGGAGCAGTGGTTGGTAAAGACATGCCTTCTACAAAGGCTCAGATCTCTGTGTGCTGTGCTCTTTTATGAACTGGTATGGTTATTGGAAAACACTCATTTCTAAAAAGACAGGATCCAATTATTGCTGCTAGGTTTTAATTTTTTATTTTCTGGCAAATGTAACAATTCAGTGTAATTACACTGCATTGATGCCTGGCTTTGCTCGTTGAGTGCTTATTTCGTCTTTGGAAAAGAAACAAATTTGTGACTTTTTCATTCAATGCTCACGATTTTAACATTTTTATTTATGGCCAGAAAAAGATTTACCTCCATTTGCGAGGGGAGAACAGCTCTCTATTTCAGTTTTGTGCTGTGATATAAAATGCATCTTAGTGCCATCATTTAAAAAAAAAAAATCTTGTCCTGCTGCTATAATACAAATGTCTCAAAATAAATGATTTATTCACTGATGAGCAGTATTCAAACCCATTTATAGCTTTCAGATTGGGCCGGGGTAGCATTTTGGCTAGCTTTTGGCCGGTGTTCGTACCTAAAATTGGACCAGTGTATCTGATTCTGCTGCATGCAAGGCTGTATTATTTTAATTCTTTTACAGAGGCATTGCTATATAAAACATTTATTACACTCTGTTAATGATTCACCAATACAGCATCAGTCAGGCTCACAGTGTTTTCACAAACCTCTACACCAGCAGTCATGGGTCTATAAAGGTGCATTAGATATTAAAAAGAAATCTATTTTGTTTGTCTGTGCTAGCGGGTCGTACAGTCTTCGCCAGCTTCCTGAAGTCAGAGTTTAGCGAGGAGAACATGGACTTTTGGGTCGCCTGCGAAGACTACAAGAAGACGGGAACTTCCAAGTTGGGGACCAGAGCCAAGCAGATCTACCAGCAATATGTCGAAGCAGATGCGCCTAATGAGGTAATCACTTTAATCTGAAACATATGATAAAACTTGTGATATAAAATAGCAAACCATCAGTGAGCTTGATCAGTAGGAATCCACAAAAATGTAACAGTCAATTAAGATTATGTATAGAGCATTTCTTTGAAAATGTTACAAAGTGGAAGACAAAACAAACCAGAAAGGATTCTAATAAAGACAAAAATGTGGACAGTGTTTCAAAGCCTGAAACACACCTCCAAAGGCTTAACTAATAATCTTATTAATGCAACTGTACATTCTCCTTTAATGGAGTGAATACTTGAAGCTGATGAATAATGCACATGCATAACACTGCCATTCTTCAGTCTCCCCGCTGATTAAAGGCTAAAATGTTTTTTTCATTATCCTGAGAAGTTGGATGCGAGCGTGGTTGAAGGACACTTGGCACACTCCTCAGTTCAGTCCTTTGGGTTTACTCATAATAAAAATACGGAAAATAAAATAAACAGAGGAAATAAATTTAGCTTTATTTAGTTCCAAATTTCACCAGAGCCTGCCCTTTGCCTTATGACAGTGTTCTTCCTTTTTTTCTTACCCTTAATCTACTTTTGAAACACCTATTTCATTAATTGATTTATTGGCTCCGCAAGTGCGACAATCAACAACTGTGTCAGTTTGGAATCTTTTTCCACTATGGGAATCTATAGAATCCAGAAACACTAACATCATGTACGTTACATGATGTTAGTGTTTCTGGATTCTATTTTTAGAGGAGCAATAAAAGTTAACATTTTGCTTTTCTAAATAACGTCCCCCTTCCAACAATCCAAGTATACCAAATTACAAGTTCAAATTGATTTTGTTTTAATATCTAAACCCTTTCTTTCCTCTCATTCTATGTAACTGAAGGTAAACTTAGACGCAGCAACCAGAGAGGAAACGAGGCAGAACGTCGACAATGCATGCCCATCTTGTTTCAATGAAGCTCAGAAGATGATCTACACTTTGATGGAGAAAGACTCCTACAGGCGCTTCCTCAACTCCAAACTGATCCAGGATCTGGGTCAGACACAGCCCACTGCCGCTCAGGAGAAGAAGAAAAACTGTGACTGTACAGAGAGCGGGCAGACGTTAGGTGGTGGCGCCTAAACAGCAAGCGAACAGGGAAGGCTAGAGGAAGGTGCCAAAGACTGAAAATGTATGAGAATGTAGACGTTGTCCATTGTTTGGTTTAGAAGGTAGAAGGCCAGTGACACGTGGTCAAGAGTGTATTTCTTTTTGATACTTTAACTTGTGCATATACCAGAAGATTTTAATATTTTCCATTTCTGCATTCACCATCAGCTCTTGTGTATTTTCCAAATCATAAAGGTTGATAGTAACTGATTTAATATTTTGACATTATGAAGCTCAGCATTTGCCTCTGGTTTCACTGCAAAATATATCCTAAGTTATGGCCAGTTTATACTGATACTCACATCAGGAAACAGTCTAAAGCTACCTCCATCCAACAGACTCACCTTGAACCTATCCAACTGCCCATGGAGCAGTGGACCAGTATGAAGGATTTGTATTATTTGAGTTGTGATGATGTAAGAATTACTCAGCTGAAATATAGTTGATGAGCACAAAGACACCAAATTCATACGTTCATGTTTGAGTGATAAAAGTCAGGGTGACTAACCTATCAGTATTAAAAACATCACTGCTTAATGATGATGGTGATCATTAACCCAGTATAGGTGATGTCTTGTTTATTTTTTGTAAGTATATTAAATGACCCATCATCTATTCATCTGCTGTGCAGTGACTTTGACTGTGAACTGTCTTTAGTTAGACCCAGTATGGGTATTGTGTGTTATATTGACTTGTGCATATACAATCTGATATTAACTTCCAAATGGTCGTACAACAGATGGCTGATGTTGATGTCTATGTTCTCATCACTTCAAGTAAATAACCTGCTGTATATCTCAAAGCTGAACCAACCAGCTGTGCTGTGAATCTGTGCAAACGTTGGCTTTGTCTACTCTAAATTTTAAGCATGCTTTAATATTGCAGTATTGATTTTCTGTTGCATGTCATATAGTAACCAAACAGTAGGAGAAAAGGTGAAATTGTGAGTCATTTGATTGATTTTGAACAGTTTTCCTGTGTGTCAAACTGTTGTGTCCAGATGTTTAGTACTGTCATTTGTGCAGGTAACTTTATGTAACTGAATGTATTTTTGGTGGCCTCTCGTACTAAAATGTTTTATCAAAATGCAAAACTAGATACAATATGTAGTTATTTATTAAATCATGTCATTGTCCTGTTTATATCATAACTATGAATATTCACAAATAAAACGACGTGTTGGATAATCAGAAGTTTGTGTGGGGTAAAATTTGTCGACATAGTGCAATGTAGTTTACAAAGCGAGAAAGTGCCAAAATTGGAGGTCAGGGTTGAGTGGAGGGTAACACACACAAGACCTTCACCCAGGAGACTGGAGTTTGCGTCCTGCTTGAAACCAAGCATCACCAATCTTTTCCTAAACCTAAGCACATGTTTTGTGTACCAAAACTAAACAAAGTAACCTAGACCTAGACATGACTGCACAAGGTCAGGTTCAGGTTAGAGGAAGGTTTAGCGCGTAGGCCACGGTTGCCAAAGGGCCCCTTGTGCATCAGGATAAGCTTAGCGCTTCCGCTGGCGACGCCAAAGGGTACTTTGTACGTCTGGATGAGACGTGACGGGAACATGACAAAATGTCAGTATGTGACAATCTGGGATGAGAATGCGTTGGCCTTTGTTGCCCGACAGTTAGCAGCTAGCCTCAGACATTTTAGTGCGGGGAGGTAAAATCCTCTGTGCCTGTCTTTGCATTTCCTTCAGTTGTCATCCAGATTTGTGTCACGCAAATTCCAAATTGCTGTGCAGGCGCAGTTGCTGATAGCTGGCATTGATTTTATGGTTGGGAATGATTTGGCTAATGGAAAGGTTTTCCTATCTCCTGAGGCAATTGAAAATCCAATCGCAGATGTGTGTGTTTCTGACCCTGAACTCGTTCCCCTTGTTCCCTGTATGTGCTGTAATGTGTAAACAAAAAAACTGGTTGGTTTTAGTTGCTCTTTCATGAGCACCTCTGACCCAACAAGCTCACTTCCAGTAAAGAGTGTAAAGAAAATGTGCCTTCCTCTGTGGAGATTCAGCCTCAAGATAAAACCCTGACATGTTCAGTTAATAAAGAACAGCTGGTTAGAGTGCACAAATTTGATGCTCCTTTGTCTTCTTACTTATCTGCCACTTAGAAATCAGAAAAACATACATTGTATCCAGCTGACACAAACCTTGCCCTCTCTATACCTCCTCCACCTCCAACAATGAGCCAGCATTTAAATATTTGTATTGTAATAAGAGTTTTTGGTAAGTAGAGTAACACACAAATGTTTTGGAAACTTTGTATTGTCTTTAGTTTGAAAATTCCCTCTAAAAGACTTGGTTAGCTTGAAATGGTTTGTACAATGTTATTCCTAAATAGTATGCTGTAAATATGGAGCACCTTGAGCACCTTTTGTTGCTGTTAAACATTTTTTTCTTGTATTTTTGGTTTTGGAGCGTTGCTCAGCTCTGAATTTTTAATGTACTGCTACTCTGAACTTTGATTCCTACTGTGCAGCTGGTGTTTCTTGGGAGTGGGAAGAGTGGTTTCCCCTTGACTAGGGACGTGACATTCCCAGCTGTGTTGTTGTCGCTCCTTGTCTAACTCTCAGTGGATTGTGGATGAATTTAGTTCATGAATATCTTTTTTCCAAGAACTCTTAATGTCAGATAACATTACTGACAAACAGAATATTATTAGATGCAATTTTGTCAATTTTTTTTCCCTGATAATGATAATAGATTAAAAGTCAGGGGATCAGCAGTCATTAAGACAATCTGCACCATATTTCATGGCTGTCCCTCCAATAAGTGTCGGGACATCTCACTCAAAAACAAAAATGTCAGCCTAATGGTGCCGCAAGAGGAAATGGAAAAAGGAACACCAATCTCATGAGGATTCATCCTCAGGCATCCTTCAATGTCTGTACAAACCGACAAACAATTGCTCAGATATTTCACTTAGGACCAAAGTGGCAGGGTTAATGTTGCCATCCCAAAGCCTAGCATGGCTAAATAAGGGACACATGTTTGGGTTACAGCTTTGCTTGCAGATTGCGAGTCAGTGTGATTGAATAAAACACAAATCCATACAGCAGGTTCAGGGAACCTGGGGAAGGTCATTGTTCACTGTGAGATGTTTGAAGTGAACCAGTAACTTTTACGTGTTGATCAAAAGTTATGAGGGTTGTAAAACATTTTTTAAGTGATTTCTAAATTGTCTGACAGGTGAACTGGTGTGTCATACGGCTGTCCATATGATGTCGAAGTCAAGCTTTCCTTCTCATGATAACAAAGCAAATATCTCATCATAAAGCCTGTTATGGCGACATCATGCAAGGTTATTTTTCTTGAAGAGATGTGTAAAAAGACTTGCTCTTGACATCACTCAGACTGTCCCTTTGTAATCATGCAGTCATCATCTGCATGACTGACGTAAGACAGTCTCTGCAATGCAATTATTGCGTAATGCCTGGAGAACATTATCAGCTAATAATTACTAGAAGGTTTGGACACAAGAAAGCAAGACATTATTAAAATCCATAACTTTCTATGGCTGTTGCAGGGATATCTATTGAAGTTAGTGTGCTAACCAGGTAGACCCGATCCATCCCATCTTGTAATACCACTTTGTAGCTCCAGAGGCGAAAGTCCGATAGCCCCCCGTACTTGCGTATTTTCAGCTAGGAGATGTATTCGAGCGGCGAGTCCGCCAAGTTTCACACGCTCTCTTTGCGTTTCGTCTAATATGTAAACAAAAACTTACAAAATGTCAAGAAAAGAAATATTCTTACACCTGCCTACGGTGACTCCCCTGTGATACGACCCCCGTACGATCTAGGCAGGCTTCAGTGATGCAGTAGGCACTAGCTCCACAGCTAAATGAGCTAACAGTCGCTAAAGCTACAGGCAAATTTTACGCAGCGCAACATAGCCAACTTACAACAGACAGTGTAGTGACAGCAGTTGGTGATCACTCTGGTGATATGCTGCCCCCTATGTTTTTGGAGGTACCATCTTACAAATTGCACACACACACACACACACACACACACACACACACACACACACACACACACACACACACACACACACACACAC
>JBBPCS010041964.1:0-20281 GCA_037974645.1 Hollardia meadi
CAAGGCAGATGGCCGCCCACCATAGAGCCGGGGTCTGCTCCGAGGTTTCTGCCTGTTAAAAGGCAGTTTTTCCTCGCTACTGTCACCAAGTGCTTGCTCGTGGGGGAAATGTTGGGTCTCTGTATATTAATAATCAATAACTAATAGTAAAGAGTGTGGTCTAGACCTACTCTAAATGTTAAGTGCACGCAGCTTTAAAAATAGAAAATTGATGTGTGGCGGGCAGCGCTGATGTTGTGGATGGCCGCCACAAATAATGGAACATATGTAAAACACTGCATTGTGAACAGAAATAAACCACAGACAATAGTCATGTGAACGTCTCCATTCTCGACTAGACCAAGAAAATCTAGACTTGCAGCCCAACTTAATATGCTATGCAGTCAGAGGAGTTCCATAAAAAAATTACGGGTTTGTTTCAACTAACTTGGTTATCCTCTGATATGTGTTTCTTCTGTCGTTACTGTCATTACTGCTATATGGTTCATGTAGCACAATCACTTACCATCACATCACATCACATCACATCACTCAGCTTACCCGGTCCATACATACACCTCCATGCACAAGAATCCAAAACACACAGGCAACACAGTTATATGTCAGAGAAAACAGATCAATGTACGTTGATCAATATAAGAAAAAAACAAAACATTGATCACTTGATTTTCTCTCTGCATTTCATAATGTTAGACTATCTGGTCTGTGTTCATTGTATTTATTGTCGGTAAAGATTTGTTTAAATAATTAGCCTGTTTGGAAAGCCTCACTAAATATTTAGCTAACCCGCTAAAATAGCTAGCTTGCCCTGAATTACTATGAACTCACAGTTAACGTGGTTTTAGTGTGATCCTATGGCTCCATATAGGGCACACCAACATGGAGCGTTTGGGAAGTCAAAAGTGGTTTGTTTGTATATCTATGCAGGCTCAGACGCTCTCCTGCACACTGACATTATACAGTCCAGCTTTGGACCATGAGGGCTGCGGAGTCTCAGTTTAATGAGTAACTAAACCCCCAAACCACTTTTGTCAGCTCAGTACCAATATGATTGGGTATTAAGTAGTGTTGTTGATGGATTCAGGTCCAATCTTGACATTTTATGCAAAGTATTTACATCCTATATATTGTGTTATAAATATGCATTGCGACTCCCCTCTACTGGTTAAAACCAGGCTATTGCAAGTCAGTGTTGAGAGAGTCACGAATGTGCTTCTGACTGTCAAAGCTCCAGCGGACTTTGTGTTTCTAGCACGGACACGGGAGGATATGCAGCAGCTGCTCATGGCTGTTAGCTGTGCTGCTACAGCTGCTCCTGCTACACTGACCCCTGGTCAGTTTGTCACACTGTCAAAGTGTCAGCGTCTGCTTACCTCCCACGAGGCCACTCCCCCCTACAGTGATTGTCTTGTGCAGTCCTCTGCTGCACTTTGTAAATCTGCTAGGAGGGAGGGAGCGAGCAGAATTTGGGGGTGCAGTTACATTTTAGGTACTTTTCTTTGATCAAATACCAGTTAGTAAGACCTGCTGACATTTAACTGGCCCTTATTTTCTTGAAGACCTGTCAGATGTTTTACAAAGTGAGTTTATGTTCAAGTATATAACCAACATTAAGCACATGTGGCACATTGTTGTTGAATACTGCAATATGAGCAAAATGCCAGTTTAGTCTATTAAGATCTATTTTTAATGACACGTATATTTTATTTGGAGAACACATCCAACTTAAGTGAGCAGAGAGGGATTCAATGTCTCACTCAGGATACTTGGCTGTTAAAAACACCGTCGCTTCACCGGCCTGTTATACTAGGTCAGGTACTCTGTTTTATTATTTATTTTATTTTGAAGGAAGTAATGATATTGTAAGTATGCCGGCCTGCCTTTAACCCACCTCCTCGGAGGCCCCTTGGGGCAGCTTGCGGTTGCTCTTGTTCTCTGTCGTCTGAAGGGCAGGGACTGATTCAAGGTTGCACTTGTTTCTGGGACGGACGGCGGTCCATTCCTCCTCCTCTTTCATTTCCTCCTCACTGTCACTCTCTGACACCGTTCCACCCACTTCCTCTTCCTGTTAAAAGTTCAAAGCCTTTTAAAAAAAAAAAAATTACCCCAGAAGAGGAACTCACATATTCTAACTGAGGTGTACGGAGGAATTATGTAACATAGGAATACTTATTTTTGTTTTTAAATGAAACATTAAGCAATGCAAATAAAGCATGCAGATTAGTGAGTGAAAATGTACTGTTATTTATATAAGTTTTTAAACACCTGTTGGATGATTGTTTGGATAAAGTCATAAAGAAGTTTTATGTTGGAATCAATTCCTCGTATATAAGGTATAGTTGACCTCGATGGTCAGGTGAAAACTAGTTACTGGAAGCACTGAATTCACATTTTATGTTGCTGAAACACAGCAGATTAAATTTAAGCCCTTATGTGCTCACCTGCTCTGAAGCATCCTCCATCCTCTCCTCTCTCTCCAGTTTCTTCCGTTCTTTCTGCCTCTGAAAGGAGAACATGGACATGGTGGCTGTGGGATGGCACAGAGACATGTATGGACACAGGTGCAGAAGCAGATGTGCAGTCAGGTGAGTCAGAAAAAGAGAGGAAACAAGTGTGGGAACAGTTATGAAGAGGGAGGGTTGGACCGAGGTTAAAAATGTTCAAACCGGTTTGATATTAATACCGGATTGGACTGGTAATATTGAATCTAACCACAAGGTGTCGCGCGTGATTCAGCTGCTCCCGAGTGGAACATAATGAGAGCCCATGAATGAGAGTTTAGCAGCACCGCAAGTTCATTTTCTTCTTCTTAAGTTTAACAACAAAATAATTCATAAATAAGACTTCAGCCGAGTGCAACAGGCGATACATTTCAAATGTGTACGTTGCAAGTCAATGAGTTTTCCACACCACATTTCTACAAATGTTTCACAATAAAAGCCTTGTTAAGAAATGAAGGGTTTCTGTTAGTGCTGGGTATCGATACTCTTACTACTTTTAAAGTATCGACCTAAATAACCCAGTGCCAACTAACTCCAAATGCATTTGATTACTTTTTGTATCCAGAAAAAATGACTATTTCAATGGTTTTTCTTGCAGCTAATCACCACAATCATTCTTCGATTTAATGCAACATGAGATTGGCCCACTACCAAGGTCGAACACGGTGTATTTGACGGAGTTGGCAGTTCATTGGTGGCATTTTTCGCAACTGAATGCTTCCATTCACATGATGGGTATCAAATGAAGTACTCTATTGGTATTGGTATCACTTTAAAGGCACTGGTAATGGTACTAAAAGCATTTTTTTTAAACGATTTCAAGGCCTACTTTCTGTCAACTGAAGCACTAGACGGCTTTTAATTTGAAATGCATTCAGGAAGTGTTGATTTTTATTAACAGCGTATTGCAGTAACTTTAACAGTGCAAACAGGAGCGGATCAAAACGTGGGTTCGTACTAAAGAATTGTCATTTGCAACATAGACAGCATAACCTGCACCAACTTGTGCACAACTCTCAACTCTCGTATATCAGCAAAACATAGGGAGGCAGCACTGCATAGCACTAAGCTAATCTGCTAATCATCTGGTTCCTGCTAACCAGCCTCATGCTGCTTGCTCTCTCCACCTACCCTTGACAAATGTCCATTCAGTCGGTTCGCATAAAATTAAACCGGTTTAAGCTTGTATACTGGACCGCACCAGACCAACCGGGAAAACTATCCAACACAAGAAGAGGGTGTGGCAAAATGAAAGAAAACGAGGAAGGGAGGTAAAGTTGTTAAAAAGTTGTGAAGATAGGTGGGGCAACAGGTGACATGAGTAAATAAGTGTGTGACAACAGGTGTGGAGATGTGTGGAATAAAGGAAACGCATTCAGCTCAGTTAGTAGAGGAATCAAACAACAAACAAAGAGCTGCAACACAGAAACCATGTATCTGATCTTGCATTTCCTTTTCAATTTCAGTTTACATAAGGTGGATATGGTTCATGTTAAAGTAGAAACAGACAACAGTGATGCCGATATGGCGATAATGCCATTATATAACATTTTACTAAATTGTTGCACACATGCTGTAGTTTGTTCTGTATGCGTGTTTGTTCTCACATCAGATATTCCTGTTCCTAAACAACATGCTGTACGTTTCAGCTAGAAATTAAATCTTCTATAAAGTTAGTCTGGTGTGTGATGAGGTAATATGGAGGTACGAAATTATAAATGTTTATTTTGAATAATCTACATGATTTTTTGCATTCCGAGCAGTAAAATAAAGAAAGAAATAAAATTTTCATTTTTTTGTTATCAATCGGTTTGTACTGGTGCTGTTCTTGGATGATATTTTATTTTTTATTTTTGTAGTTGCAGCTTATGAGCCTTGTGTTTTGTCATGTCAGTCAGAGTATTCTTTTTACTCACTTTCTTTTTAGCTCTCCTCCTCTCGGCCCTCCTTCTTGTTCTCTCCTCATTGTCCAAACCCTCCTCACTGTTCAGCATCGCCTGCTCAAGCCATACAGTAACGCACACACATTCAGTCTTCTTCTTGCCGTTTTATTTATTTATTTGTTTTAAACAAGAGCCTGGAGTGACTTCTTAACTGACCTAAGCACAAAATGATTTAACTTCAGAATTGTTGAAGTAGTTTATTAAATGCAGATTATTCTGAGATTAAAATGTCTTGTGGGGAAAATGTAGGCCTGGAGAGAAGTTAGCACTTATTGAATGGATCCCCATGAAGCCCAGCATCTAGTGGTCATTAGTGATACTGCATCTGAACGCACTTCAGCTTCACGAGACATCAGAAATATTAAAATGTACGTTTGAAGACGAGACAACTGTGATCTATGTTTTTACAGTAGCCTGAAAATACACTGATTGTATGTTTTACTTGTAATCCACTCACTTAAGTCCAAAATAGTATTTATATACAGTATATAACAGTAATCTTTCAGTCTACCTGTGAGGAGCCTTGGTGGTTTTTTCTGTCTGTCAGGTCAGAAGCTCTATCCTGAACCTCCATCTTCTCCTCAACAGGCCCATCTACAGACACAGACACACACACACACACACACACACACACACACACACACACACACACACACACACACACACAGTATATTTTCATTGTATTTGCATTTTGCTGATACAAAAAGGTATGACATGGAGTGATAGGCACTCTTATTCCTGTAAGATTCTCTGGCAGTGAATGCAAATCAAGGTTTTTACAATGTTTGTCATGTGTGTGTGCGTGTGCGTGTGTGTGTGTGTGTTGATGCCCAATGCCTGACTGACACAAATCCCATGCAAATGAACACAGGTAATCTTGTGGCAGCTTGTGATTGGATGATGAAAAACAGAGGGAAAGAATGGGTGTGAAAACATTCAGCTTCTTTAGCAGCAGCTCACCAGCTAAGACAGCAGGGGGTACACCATTCAACAAAAAATATATTTACTGCAAATATTCAAATAAAAGCAGACTTCGGCTGTTATACAGATATGAGAGATGAGAGATGAAGTTTGTCTGAAAGTAAAGGTTTGTCTTAATGTGTATTGTAATGACTTACAGTGGCAGCACAATCTGCACAGCACTTTAATGAAGGTAAACCAATTAATCAACCAACCAGGTCCAATCCTTCCTGAATATGAGTGTCCTTTAGAGAATTCATTTTTCTTGGTTAGGAAACATGGCACTGAATGCATGCCATCGTTGTTTGGCTCTTTATTTTTCTCTGTCTGTTCTGTTGGGCACATTTTATCTGATTCCTTTAATGTCAAGCTAAAATTAGAAAATGTTGCATCTTGCACAGCACAAGATTTCCCTGATATTTCATTATCTCTGAGCTTCTTCAACGTGTCGTCAGGTGATTAATCATTCCAAAAAATAATAAAGCTGCAATTTCTAAATGCAACTTTAAAATGTTAACAAAGCAGTTTCTGATTAGCCAGGATGAATTAAGAGTCAGGATGTTGGAAACCAGTGAAGCCGTTACACAAGCCAAGGTGAGACAGAGTCGTGGGGTTATATGGATTAAAAAACGTTAAAACATTTCCCATACGTTAATATATTTGTGGTGGCCCGCCACATATTAATTTTCTATTTTTGGAGCTGCGTGCCCCCTCTTGTTCTCTCTCTCTGCATCTTTATATGTTTCCCACAGATAGAAGTTACTTGGGTGGGCTGCCCAGTTATATTAACATATGCCAATGTATATTTAGTGACACATTTTATATACTGTATATATTCATTTTTTCATCTCTCCGAGAGAAACGCATTCGGGATCGATTGATTAGTGGCCAATCAAGCCTCGCTCAAATGTTAAGAGAGAGAGAGGCATTTTCTGGTATTACGTTCCTGTAAATGCCCTGAGTGTGGTGTGACCTCTTATATTTATTGCAGGCCTACTTGTGCCCCTGTTTTAAGCTTGTAACTTCACTGGGTTGGTGTGGTGTCATTCAGCACCACGTTGGTTTTGATCGTTTTGATAAGCTCCGACATTTACAACAAGCCTCCTCCACACGCGGCTCACCTGCTGTTGAGAAAACGGAATCGCGGGTGAAAAAATCCCGGACGCGTGTTGCTTTTTGGGCGGTTTATAAAACATGCTGCTAATGAAAAAGTCAACAGAGCAGACACAGGGAGAGAGAAACAGAAGGAGGAGGGCCAGGGCAAGCCTGGGTGGTCTCCAAGGTGGAGAATTAAGTCGAACTGAAATGTTGAAATGAAAAAAAACAAACTATAGAAATAGGGTGTCAGTCTATGGGAAACGCTGAATACGGCTGCAGGCAGGCGTGTGTGCTTGAAAGAGGGGAACCCTCCTCCCTTCCCCTCATACCAGACCAACAGGTCACCATGCCAGGAATAACCAAGAGCTGAACTTGGATTGTAGTTCATTTTAACTCCGCTGATGACGAGCGCTCACTTTGCTAAAGCAGACCCATTACTGTGATAGAAATTCTGATGATCAGATCAACTCTGATGAAGAAAGATTCGGTAGACTTGGATGTCTAACGCTGAAGAGTTTAATGGTGGCTCCAGAGGAGAATGGGCTCAGACAATACAAGTGCGTACACAGTGTTGCCAAACCAATTCTGAAAGGACACTTCCCTCATGAAGGATATTTATCTATTGCTGTGTTACTACGAATTACTACATATTCCAAATAAGGGTATCTTTCACTGTCTAATACTGTGTCTAAAACTGTGTAAGCATCCTATTGGCTATAGAGACATAAACAGAGAAATGTGCTTACTTCAGTCATTGTGTCGAACTGATCCCAACTGAATGCTTGAATGCATTCAACAGAGACGCCAGTCTGACCATCAGTTGTCTTCTTCAGACAGTACATCCTATCTTATAACCTTGGTTTCCTAGGTAACTCTCCCTCTGCACAGCTGCTGAGTGCTGTCTCTGCAGAGACAACACCGAGTTGTGGCTGCCGGGGAGTGAAGGTCACTCCGGCCTTGGACCTTCAGATGAACTGAGGAACAACTGAGTGCAACTATGTGTAACTCTAAGAGGGCTACCCCCACATGCTTATTAGGGAGACAGAAAATTCTCTCACAATTACAATTCATTCACATCAGAAGTAGGAAGAGACACAACAGCAGGGAACTTTTCCATTTCCAGCGATTAGAGGACACATCTGTTTTCCTTGCAGCATTGACATGAAGAAGCTGAATCTGTTCGTCATTAAGGGCCACGACACCGCCTGACTCGCAACAAGAGGACCGAAGGCAGATGGAAAGAAAGAAGAACCAGAGAGGGAAGGAGGCCGCATGTTTGTGAGAGAATAACACGCGTGCTTTGGATAACTGTCCACATTTAGCCCAGGATAAATTATAGGTTTGTGACTGAAACACATTCCCACAGTCTCCACAACATAAAATCACTCACATGACAACAGTATATAGAATACTCCACCAGCTATTTTACAGTATTTATTGTGCTTTTGAGTGATCGGGTTGCACCCACCATTGGTTGGACAGCTGAATGTTGGTGTTTCCCCATTGGCCATCGCCGTTTCAAAATTAATACACGCAAACAGTCCTGAATTACGTCCTCACAAGGCGGGAGCGCCGCAATGGATTAATTAGCCTGGCAGTTCACAGTAGTGCATTTCTCTGCACCGTTTAACAAGCAATTCTGCTACAGTGCTCTTTTCTAATCACACATAGAGCTATTAACTGAATGAATTTATAACATAAAGCTTTTTACATGTTCCTGGATAAGTGTGGCGTTGCTTCTACTGCAACAGTGAAGTTAAAAGGAGCCTCTCTGCTGTCTGTATGTGTGCTTCTCTCGCTCCTTCCTCTCTATAACTAGAGCTGCAACTAACGATTATATTAATCATCTGTCGATTGTTTTTATGATAAATCAATTCATCATTTAGTCTGTAAAATGCCAAAAAATTGTGACAAGCTGCAGCGAGACTTTAATCTTTCTGAGTGCCGTCAGTGTCCTCTTTTTGTGCCGTTATTAGTTACTATATTTCACTGAGAAAGTCTTTTCTTAATATGTGTACTGGCGTAATAAACGCTACCATTCACTATTGCTGAGTGTCATTTGCTTCATCATACTGTAGGTTTTTTTTCTTTTTCAAATCAAACATCCCAAGATATGAATCAAAAATATTGTACTTGGGAATTACAAAATTACAGATGAACACTGAACATCCAGGGATTCACATTACAACCACCACTGCTAACAATTAGTTCCGACAACTGCTGTCATTATACCGTCTGCTGTAAGCTAGTTATCTTGAGCTGTGTAATCTTTGGTTGTAGCCATAGCGACTGTTAGCTTTGTTAGCGGTGGAGCTAATGGGCCTCCTGCTCACTGAAGTCAGCCTAAATTGTGACCTCGAGCTACCGCAGGCAACGGGGCTCAGCTCAACCGGGCTCCACAGCCTGAACACGACTGGAAACCAAACGGCTATAAACCAGTAGAGGCCAGTTTGATGACAGGAGATACAGCACAGAGGTGATTTACAGGTTCCGACGAGGGCTATGACTTCGGGGACGACAGGACACAACATGTGGGGACAGGAGAGAGGAAAAACGGCAGAACAGCGAGATAACGTCCGGTCTTTAGCAATGACAGGAAACGGAATGTAGCGATGGAATATTTTCACATCTTACTCGGTGAATTGAGGATTTACCTCGACCAAACCAGAGGTGATTGTGGAAAGACAAAACATTGTTTTGTTTATGTCTCATTTGAATGAAATGTGTTTTACGATGAGTTAACGAGGAAGCTCGTCTTATTTCGGTAAAAGATAGAAGCTTGAATTCAGAAGGTGTACGGTTGTATTTTTCTGTTCAGTAAGGAAAATAGCTGTAAGAATAATCCCTTTTTTGACATTTCGTCAGTTTGTTTTGTTTACTTATTAGACTAAACGCTAAAAGAGCTTGTGAAACTTAGCGATCTTGCCGCTTGTATACATCTCCCAGCTGAAACTACGGGGGCTATCGGACTATCGCCTCTAGAGGTTCAAAGTGATATTACGAGAAAGGACGGGTCGGGGCTAGCAGGTTAGCACGCTAACCTGAATAGATATCTCTGCAACACAATACACAGATATCTTTGACATTTGTCAACACTTCACATTCTGTTGATAATGTTCGTTCGTATGAACGTCTTAAATTAAAATTGTGGCCACATCTTACACATTGCACATTTAAATAAGAACTTTGTTTTTGAGACTTGTGTGTATGATGAGCAAGAGGGTCAAAGTTCAAGGCACAATGTTATGATGAAGTACTATGTCCCAATTGTACGTATACATATACTGTACGTACTGCATGCAACAGTGCGTAAGAGCAGCCGCAGTATACACTAATAAAAAAAAAATAAGAAAAAGTGATTTGGAACACAGCACTAGTCTCGTTACTATGCACTCAGACAAACAAGAAGCCACATTTCACAAAAATCACGTTCCTGCGGGTGTTTTTCTCCAGAAACAGGAGCAGATTTTCACCATTTCACCAAAACAGACTTTCATGTAACATCATGTTGTGAACGACTCCGTGAGATTTAAATACCCAGCACTCCCCACTTGTCAGCAGAACTAAAAAAAAGCCTCTTGGGTGAGCGACGAAACCTCTTCAGGTCTACAGTTTCAGTCCATTCCTTTGCACTATTACAACTTACAGAAACCTTCAATACAGACATCATACAGTTAACTCTGTTCATTTTAAACTATCACGATTCATTCAGCCTTTGTTTTTTAGCTTTATGTCTACCTCTCTCTTTGTACATTCAGAATTTTTATGTGTTCAAATACTTGGCCAATAAAGCTGATTCAGTGGATTATTCATTCCGTCTTGTTGTTGCTATTATTCTCCTTTTAACTTTTGTCTCTGCACCTTTATGAATTCAGGCCATAAAGCTTTGGGATAACATTCTCTGGTCAAGTTAAAACACGTTCACAGAAAACCTTCATCTGTATTTGATAGCGTCCAGTGAATTTTAAGGACATCACCCACCAGAAACCAGCATGCTCATTCAACTTTCCTGGAGGAATAATTATTAAATTAGCTGGAAGTCGAACTTACATTGCTTTCCAACAGTCACACACACACTTATACACCCCAAGCACTCTAAAACATCATGTATCCGAGTATTTCTGATCAATTACCATCACATATTGCTTTAATGTGAACACAGACCAGCTCACAGCTATCGACAGGACTTTGTTTTAGATTTACTTTGTTGTCAGATTTAGATTAAGCAGCAACTGCTGCTGTCGGATGATGTCTGAAATACAGCTCCCAGATAAACACGCATTTTGACATGATTTACTGGTTTAGGTTCATGATATTTACTCAGCAGATTAAACGCCCTGGGCACTTTCACATCAGATATGAAAGGGAAAAAAAGAAGTATGTGCCACATTTCCACATGCAGCACAAAGTTATTTGTATGGGAGCTCATGCGTCACCTGCAAAATATCGACAGCTTTGAACAGCTTTCCCTCCCCACTTTTAAACACACACACATATCAACACCGCTCTCTCTCTTAACATTACCGTTTTCACTTTTTAGCTTTCTGTTTATGTGCAGGACAGAAGAAGAAAACAGAGAATTCAGTCATAAAGTGATACTCTCAACAGATGATTTGAAATGCAACAGGAAAGATTTGGAGGCCTTTTACCAATAAATGAGTGGGGGGCTCTGGGTGCAGGCAAACTGGAAGAGGAGTGTACTACATACCCACAGATTTGTGATAAAACAAATCTGGTTGAAAACAGTTTCCCTTTAATAAGACCATTGACAACCTTGAGACCAAAGCAAGGACGGGTGAGGAAAAGAATGAATAACTGATTGGTTGTATTCTAGATAAATATGGACTGACTCAGGTCTACAGTAAGTGGCACAATCTGGACTGAATTAGCTCGGCGGTGGTGGCTGTGTTTTCTTTGAGATGATCACTGAAAACACCACAGTCCTTTTGTCCAATTAAACAGCATCATATTCAATAGAAGCACATTTCCACAAGACATCTGCTTACACTGGATAGAATTTTTTTTTTTTTTTTAATTATAAGTACACCTCTATTCTCATGCACCCTTGCTTTGCTCATAAAACTGAAGCGGCGATGGATTGAGTCAATAACCAGTGCTGCATAAACATCAAATCAAGTTTGTGCTCGATTAAATCACGGGGATTAAAGCAAAAAATAAATCTTCTGACTGAAAATTTGTCAGGCCAAGCGGGAGTTTACAGGGCCGAAAAATCTGCTTTTTCCACACAGCGAGTCATATTCCCCATCTACAATTTGTAAAAAAAAAAAAAAAAAAAAAGCGACAGGGGAGGCCTAATATTTGACGTCTGCAAACAAAAAGCACAATATGTCAAATTATGAGATTTCAGCTACATCTCACACAGAGTAACCGCTGCTGCTGTTCTCTAAAGCAGTCATAAAACTGCCTTTCTATTGCCAGTATGCTCTTCTGTAAAATCAATGCTGTTTTTAGCGTATGATACTTTTTTGCATGGCTTGACGCAGTTTTTAAATAATCAACCATCTACATAATGTTTCAGTACATATGTTTCATTTATCTTATTCTAACATTTTTAAGTGAGTTTATCGCTTAACAGAAAAAACAGAACCAGCAAAACCACAATAGGTGCAATTCTTAGTAACAGTTTCTAGAGGGCTTTTCACTTTTTCTGCTTTTTGGCAGTGAAAGCATACGCCTGAAGCTTGCCTACAGCTGAAATACCCGTTTCATTATAACATTACAGCCTGCAGCCGTAGTCATCTGAAATGGACCTGGGGGGACCAGCCCATGTTATCAGTATTCTAGTTATTGGGCGACTGAGACGGCTGATTTTAACACATGGATGGCTGAAAAATACGTTTAATCCATGTCTGTCCAAACTCATATAATATACTGTATGTAGTGATTGATAGAGAGCTTCGTCACATGGTGCAACGCCAATCACCTGACGCTCAATATCAACAAAATCAAAGAGCTTGTGGTGGACTACAATGCTTCAAACATGGATGTTTCTGCAAAGAAGCTCTAAATTCTGAAACATGGATTCTTCACACACACACGTTCAACCCGGCAGCAACAGAAGATCTTGTGTAAAATTTTGTCGTAATTAGCGTATGAATTCTTGAGTTATGACTAAAAATGTGTTTAATAGGTCACAGTGACCTTTGACATCTGACCACCAAAATCTGATCAGTTCATCGTTGAGTCCAAGTGAATGTTTGTGCCAAATTTGAAGGCTTTTCCGAGATATCGCGTTCATAAGAATGGGACAGGCGGGCGGACTAACGACCTGAAAACATGATGCCTGGCAAAGATCTAGTACTTACAAATCTTAATTTAGTACAAGGATGCAGATATTTATTGAACCAATAATCAAATTAATAAAATAATGGAAAATTGAATATTATCGACCAATGACACAAAGCCAAATTGCTTTCAATGACTTAACAAGCATCCACACACTCCGATACAGTAGCTGGCAGAAAGCATCTTTAAAGATCTGCTAATAAACACTGAGAAGAAGAAGAAGTGCAGCATGCTGTTGTTGACATGTCGTAGCTGGTGTTTGACGTTTACACAGTTTCAGAGGAAGACAAAACGATTGTAATTTGTAATAAATGTTCCACGAGGGTTTGGAGAGGAGGGAAAAAGTCTACGAGTTTTAACACAACGCATCTTATTAGAGCTGTGGAATATTAACACATCCATCTTTGCTTGCTACATCTTAGCTTTTCTTACCCTCAGGTGTGTATGAACTTCAAAAATATGAAATTTCACATTTGCACATTAGCGACACCGACCCTTTTCTGTCCAGGAATATTTGCTGGGTATTCATTTGAATGGCAGTGAGTTGAGATGCGGCACAGCAGGCTAGTGGGATCCATTAACGTCACATTCAGCTCCTTCATCTCTGATCTTGGTTTGTTCCCAAAGAGGGGAGGTGGAGGGAGACTGATCGGTGACCTTCCTTATCAGTCTCGTCGGCCCGGGCAGGAGAGAGTTGTTTTTGTGTCTTCGTTATCAGCAAGGTTGGTGTTACAACATGTACAGCTTGGTTGGGAAGGAGGCAGATGACGAATTCCGACTGAGTTTTTCTCAGAATTAAGCTGCGGTTAATACAAATCAACACTTCCTGTGTGTGTATCACAATGCAACACTTTCAGGAAAGTGAAGGAATCACATCCTCTGAACTGACGGACGGGTTGTAATGTGAGAACGATGAAAGAAGTATTGACTTTGCTTTGAAAAAACAAACAAGCAGCAGCAAATGGAGCAGGTATGACTCTGTTGGAATGCCATACAGATCCTAAACAAGAATGGCTGCAGTGATTGGCTGTGAGAAAAACCATAGGAGTCGTCGCACAAGTAACAAAATGCAGGAATCGTTTGACTGGAGAAGTTTCGATACTACTTGGTACTGGGTTAGTTTGGCCCATACCTTAAAGGTATCGAGTACAGATACCCAGGCCTACATGCAATGTTGATCCCCTCCAGGCAACAACTACGATAAGAAGAATGAAACATTAAAAATGATAAATAACAAAAAATACTAAATGACCTCTGCCTTGCTCTAACTTTCTATGTGATATTCATTAATTAAAAATAGGACAAATAGCATCAATATTCAAAGGGGTGTGTTCTCACCTCTGCCTCTCTCTCATTAGCTACATCATTTAAAGGAAATGGAAACTCAAGGCTGATGAGTGTGTCATCTGCCTTCCTTCATCAAACAAATCACATCAGCATGTACGTCCAAACTAAAGTGCTCTCCCTCTGACTCATCAACAGATGCTCAACTCTCTGCTGAAACAAGAGAAACAACCTAAAATCTTCCACTGTGGTGAGATCACATGAGGTCACCTGACGTCTGCGAAGGTCCACTAACTGACTCACGACTACATGCGCTCGAGAGAGTTTTAAAAAAACAAAAAACCTTTGAGGTATGTGTTGTTTTATCTCAGTCAGAGCTGCATTAGTTTTGATGACTGCTATCACAAAACACTCTGGACTCAAGGTCTACTAGCTAGCTTTTTGAAAGGGCTTTCAACTGAATCACACTCAAACTCACTTGTAGGGGAACGTTAAAGTCAATCAGTCAAAAGCTTGGGAAAATGGCAAATATGGTAAGTAGATTTTTTTTGTCAAATCACTGATCGTAGTCATGGCAGCACTGATTGAGATAAAGCGACAAGTCATCATTCATACCTCTAAAAGGTTTTAAAGACTCTAGAGCTCATGTAGAGTACTGAAGAAGACCAAGAGGTGTTGTTGAAAGCCCTGCAAAAAGCTAAAAGTACCATTTACAATGTCAATAATACATTTTTATGCTTAGCAATAACTGATATCTGACATTTCTTATTAATCCTGTATTTATTGATCATAAGAACTGTGGGATATTTTTTGGATTGATTTCTTCCTCAAAAGGTTTCTTCTTCTTCAAAAAGCACAAGTGGAAATGGGAACATGCGAGGACAAAACAGTGAGAACAAAATGATAAGCATGGCGTACCAGAGCGAATCAGTACAAGGACAAGAGGACGGATGAACACGGAAGGAAACTGATTTGGTATAAACCTAATTTATGTCTGGAAGAAATAAATAACAGGAGGAGAAAATTGTGTTTATGTTGTAAGCGTTAGCCTAATCAGAAACTGACAGGACTCCAGCAGCTAAAGTCAAATCTGAGGATGTTTTAATGTAGTTGCTTCGGTCTCGCGTATATTATTCATCCTGGATCTACGCAGCTGAAAGTACAGCATCAAACGTCACATCTGTAGTCTTCTTCAGCTTATATTGTCCTGCTTTCCATTACTTTCATTTCAGGACATTATGATTGTTTCTTGAAGTTTCATAGAACAAGACTGGCTGATCCAGGATTTCCTCCAGGACTTTTTTAGTAGATGGTGGCCGAAACAATAACCACACTCATTCAACAATGTGTGGGATCTCTTATTTATTGCAGCATATGAAATTTTTATGATTTTAGTGGTCTGAGGTGATCTTAATAAGGAATAGCATTGTTCCTTACTAGTTATGAGAGAGTAGCTTTTTTTACAGGTTTCAACCAAGGCTCATATCTGAAATGTCTTTCTTCTTACTCACTGTAATATTCAGCCTTATCATGATTTTGTGGCACTCAATAGTTGGTTTTACAGTTGTCTTGGGTGTACTGTACTGTGTTTTGAGTATATAAAATGCAATCTTAAGTTCTGCTTTGACTGAGATAACAATAAAGCTTTTAGTCAACATTGAAACAGGTGAAAGCCAAAATTACTTTCAGTCAAGGTTGACCATATACGTTTGTCAAACCAGTTTCTGTACATTCTTTAGTGCACAACTTGTTTGCCAGTCAAATATTTTTGGTTGTATTTATGACATGGCAAACTGGGCCTTAAAGGGACAGTTCACGCCCAAAAAATTAAATACACATATTTCTCCTCTGGTGCTATTTGTCCAGCTAGATAGTTTTGGTGTGAGTGTCTCAGTTTTGACACATCTGAAGACACATCTATTCTTTCTCCCTCATTGAGAAATTCTGGATCTATGAATCACAGGCTTTAAGCCCCGCCCACCACCGCTGTTTTTGTTAGGTTGACCGCTGAAGGATCAGCTAGCATCAAGATGGCTAGTGTTAGAGGAAACATGGGAGAGATTCAGCCATAACGTTACATGTTTGAGCCTCTGTCAGACCCGGAGTCAGATGAGGAGTCTGTTGTTCACGAGCAGATGTCTCAGAATGCTAAGTGTAGTTAGCATCTTTTGTTTATGTTGTTAGCTTGTAACTGGCAGTGGCTGACACAGCGTTAGCGGTTGTGAAACGTACAATAATATCGGCTATGATGTTACAGTCTGTTCACGTCTTGATAGCCAACCCAGTTTGTCTGGGAACAGGTTCATTGGCCGTAGTAGTATTTGTAAATTAGACAGTGATTGGCTTTCGTATTTGTGACGTACCAAATCTAGCTCGCCCGGTTTGAATCTCATATTTTGAGGAAGTGCACAGACACCTACCCCTTCAGTAGAGGAATGTAAAAAACTCTTTTCTAGTGACAAACTTTGGACCAATACAAGTCAGTATTGTCCAGGTCGACATTTTAGGGGATGTAAGAAAAACACTTTTTTGAGTGGAGGGGGGCTTTAAATTCCCTATTCCGCATCGCCCCATTCCTCCTTGGTCTTTGTATCATGCAAAACTTTGTGCTAACAGTTCCAAAATATATTTTTTTTTTTTCAAAATTCTAAGCTCTGTGCTATAACTAGGTGACATCAACTTCCACGCTCATACCCTAGGCAAAAATTATCAGCCTTTCATTGTGAAATATTGTATGTTGCAATTACAAAGTGGCATGAATTCACTGTCACCCATAATTGGCTAACACAAAAATATACGTACAAAAAAGTGATATTCTACCAGATGTAGCTTTCTCTGCCATATAAATATTAATGCTAGTTCCACCACCGCCCCAAAAATTGAAATATCACATTTAGCCAAGCTAATGACGCAAGATTAAAAAACTATAAAAAGCCATGAAATGTCATTGACATTGGTTAGCTGTTAGCAAAAGACAAGTTTCAGTGTCCACACCGCAAGCCATCACCACACAAGCTTATATACTGTGTAAGCTTATGTTTGTCTAACGTTATTTAGAGGCTGTTACGTGAAAATGTAATATTTCAGCACGGGGTTATCGATGCTATCAAGAGATAAAACTTGACATCGCAGCTCAACTCCACACAACAACCTGTGGCACTAACTTATCTGACCGAAGAACCGAAAGTTGTCAACGGCGGACTGGCAGTTTTTACTCACCGCCTCCTAAGCCCAGCAGCCGGCAGATATCTCTGGTGAACTTCATCAGGTTTTACCGTCCAGCACTATCGGCCTAAACTCTACATAAAATTTAAACTGTCACACCGTGAAAGACGACTAGTTTTCAGTCTCCAGTTCAGCGCTGACACTTCGCCGGTGAGGGAACCGACTCACGTAAAATTTCACCAGTTGATTTTTTGTTTTTTCCTCCGCCCGTCCAGTCACCACTGTCTAAACTGCCGCCGTCACTAAAGACACGACTTCCGGCGGGCATTTTCCACAATAAAACAATGACAGGCAGAATTTAAAAGCGACTTCCGGTCATAACCATCAGAATAAAACAACAAAAGGATTGAAATTAGCTTTCTGGTCTTATCTCTCAATATGGTTTAATATTAAATGATTTAGAGAGTAAATGTGGTTCAAAACATAAACTAAATCTCTCTTTATGAATTAGAAACTCCCCTTACTGAAACTATAGTTTAATCTTTTTTGTATATTTGTATTTTGGTTTATTTTACTTTATTCTATTTTAATTCATGTTATCATTGGTAACATTTTTATGGATCCTATAATTTGTTATAATTGAAGATTTTTGTGACATTCTGGATTAAATTGTGTAATTCGGTAGGAATTTGTATTTATTATAGGGAAAATAGAGATTATGCACATACAATTAATTAATTCCAATTAACTAGTGGAGAGGCAGGTCAGCTACTGAATGCTACATGCAAGAAAGATAAATTAATAACATCTTTTTCAAGGAGACTCTTTTTGAAATAGAAAATACTTCACAACTGTGTCAGAACAATTTTTCCCATTAAGGAATGAATTGACCAGTCTAGCCAGGAAATGAGAAATATCTTGCAGAACAACAAGCTGTAAGCTATCTGGTATTTCCTGACAAGTTGACCTATTTGAAACTGGAAAGCAGTGGTCCCTCAACTGGATGGAAGGAATGTTTGTGGGTGGAGTTAAGAATTGCAGGAAACGGCACCGGGAATGTAAAGTGAACCTTTGTCCACTGGGTGGTACTCCTTCATCTGTCACAGTATATAATGAGGAGGTTTAACATAGAGGCCACCTTTAAATGTGGTGTTAAAGGTAATGTCCACATTTCCTTCTGTATATTATTGTGATGAACTCAATCCAACTTTCCCATCTTTTCAAAGAACTTGAACTGTTGCAGTCTAATAGAAAAGGTCATTTTTTCCATCTTAAAGATATCATAAATAATGTCAATCCAATCATCAACTGTTTCTGGGTTTTAGCCACTTTCTCGTTATGGCCTTCCTACAGCAGGGCTTAACATCCAAAATATACGAGAGGTAATATTTTCTAATGGCGGGGCACCCAAATATAGAGTCTCTAGTTTAAATGGAATGTTCATCTGGAATACTTTTTTGCAAAACTTTTTGAACCTCCTCCCAGAGAGGAATCATTAATGGGCAGGACCAGAATACATGATAATGATTTGCCTCGGAGAACCCAAAGAGAAGCTATTTCTATGAGTGCTGGATGGTGAAAAACTTGTTGCCAAACTGGATCGCTGTCTGATGGAGAAGCAGCTGAAGAGTATGAAAAGTCAGAAAAGTGGCAAAGGGTCTAATTAGAATGAACAGCGTTTAAACGTTTAACAAAACTCACAAAACATCTTTCCACAAAGACATAAAATACTCCATGAAGTCACTGGCTACACCACCACACTTTATGTAACTGCAAAACAAAGCTGAGTCTGCAAACTATATCAGTTCACCCCTGTGTTGTAAAACTTATAGTGAAGAGAACAGTATAGGCTAAAGAATGAAAATACTGATCAATCAGGTGCATCTTATATTTGAAAGCTTGTCAAAATGCAAAAGGAAGTACAAATCAGAGTCACCAAAAGTGTTTAAAACCCAACAGGTAACTGGGATTTGGTAACTGGTAACCAACACTTCAGCGTTCTACCACCAGGGTATTTTTCCATGTAAATGATGTCTTATAAAGTAGTATTCTCTGTCGTTTTTGTCCAAGGCTTCACTACTGCACATAGGCCTATACTGCATAATAAATTATAATATTGATCACTTTTAAAGCTTACGGGTACGCAACAGAAATGTTGACCCCATATGGGCCATCGTATGACCCTCAGGTGGGGCCCTTCTAACCGTCCCAAAGTCGAGGCTTAACTCTAAAGGTGACTCAAGAGATAAAGCTCAGTGTCCTCTTTTAAATCACTTCTTAAAACCCATTTTTACAGACTAGCTTTTATGTGATGTCATACTTTTTTAAAAATCTTTTTATCTTTATATTACATTCATTCTTTTTATTATTTTATTATTATTATTTATTTATTCCTTTTATTCTTTTATTGCTTGTCTCTTATTGCTTTTAATGCTCTTATTCTTTTTATCTGTTGTCTTTTACTGCCTTTATTCTCTGATTTGCTGCTCTCCTTTTATTGCATATATTGATACTTTGTGTCTTTGCTTTTGAAATCCTTGGTCTCCTTGTTTTAACTTTATCTTCATTTTTCTTTAACATTGTCTTGTTTGGCCTGACTGTTTGACTTCTTTTGTCTTGTTTTTATAATGATAATATTATTATTATTTGTTATTATAAAAACAACTGTAGACTATAGATAATGAACATATAATCAAGTTTTAAAAAATCTTCATATTTTATTTATTTATTTATTTTTTATTTAAGAATTTAAAAAAAGAAAATGAGGAAGGATTGATATTTACAATTTCTTAAATTAGCATATGTAGTCTTTCTTGATATTTGTATACGTAGACCTATTTTATGTATATTATGTGTGTGTATATGTTTCTTTATATGTTCTTCAAAGACTTCCTTGTTTGTAGATATCAGAACACGAGTCAATGAATTTACAACGGAGTAAAGAGTAAAAATAAATAAATAAATAATAATAATAATAATAATAATAATAATAATAATAATAATAATATTGCCTCATGTGATCAA
>JBBPCS010042001.1:0-20276 GCA_037974645.1 Hollardia meadi
CACACACACACACACACACACACACACACACACACACACACACACACACACACACACACACACACACACACTCCGTCCTGCTGCCCCAAATACTCACTAGACCACCAAATTTGTATCATTCCACTGCTAAAAAAATGCACTTTTTCCTTCTGTTTCAGTAACGTTCGATAAAAACTACAGTGAGCAGATGTTTTAGGAAATCAAAATAAAAGTGTCTCTTTGACAAGCTTTTCTCAGCCGGTGCCACAGGCAGGGTAAGGGGATGGTTCAGTGCCTTGCTGCAGGGCACTTTCTGGGAGTGTTTCTCTGGCCTATGCCGACAGGGATTTGCATTGGATCCAGCTATTTAAATCAATGAGCTGCCAGTCACAAGCCTGCTACTCTCAGCTGTTACACTCCCTCCTCCCCTGCTCTGCTTTTGTCACAGCACAGCGGAAATGGCAGAATAAAATGAAGTGGGCTCATATTTTGGGGCATAGTTTGAGAATGATATTGCTTTTCTTTTGTTTTATTGAAAACAGTAGCAGGTGCGAATTGAGCCGGCATCTGCCAAGGTTATCATTTTGGTAATAGTTATTAGTCCCCGAATACTTCCACTGGGCCTTTCAATCAACACAGAGTCCATTACACTGATGTCTACACTGTCAACACACTCAGACGCACACATACACATACTATAAATGATGTTTGTTTTGTTTTTTTTGCTCCCAGCAACTGGTGTCTGCCGCCACATTAAGTGGCGCACCATAAAGCCCAAATCTGTCCATTCATTCTCTGCTCCTTCTGCGCGACAATGACAATAACGACGGCCATTTTAAATGCACGATTACGTGGAAGTGCTCTTGGGCAGACGGGACGTTAACGCACACGCTCGGCTCCACTCACTCAAGCGTTTGCGTGTACAATTTGTCGGAGCGATCTAAGAGTCTCTTGACCATGAGTATCTGTCCGTGTGTGTGTGTGTGTGTGTTATGTAAGTCAAAGACGGTCAGGCGTTTTTTCCTCTCAGGGTGCACTTAGCTGGTCTCTCTTAAGACTGTTGTCTTTGGGATAGTTAAGCGGATGAAACGCAAGGATACATCTCTGCTGAACCAAATGTGCCGCAACTGCTGTATAGACTCCATTACTACCTGTCCTAGGGCAATAAATAAATGGAGGAGCAATAATTTCTTTAATTGGGGACACGACTGAATTCTTATTGGCCCTAAACCATAAAGATAAATGCTGTTTAATAATTTTGCTGTTATTATGGAAAGATGATCCCCCCTGATTATATCTGAGGTTAAATGTCTCTGTGCTCTCCTTGATCCAAATCTAAGGTTCAAGTTCATTCATTTATAAATGAAAAAAAGATGCTGAAAAACTGATTCAAAGCACACGTTTGAACTTCATGTTACTCGTGTAACATTTGATTGATTGTAATGTCCTCCTCCTCTAGGGCTAGGACAAAGCTACTATGCTAACTACCTGCTTCACTATTTAACGCGACGAACACTGTGATCAACTGCTGCTGTGGTATTGATGTGATATTAAAAAAAAAAACTAAAATATCGATATCATGTTAAACATACACATATGATTATATCATGTAAATAATCCAGCGCAGATGTTTCCTCGTGGATCTTGTGGAAAAGTGAAATTTCATTTTCACTTCAAAAGCCAAACTGAAATTAAGAACACACTTCTATGAAATCTTTCTATGTATCCTTGGTGTTTCTTTTGATGTATGGCAAATAGGATCACCAAAAAAAAAAAAAAAAAAGTTTCCTGTTTTTTTTTTCTGCATACCACCGGCTAGTTTTATGTTTTCCGGGGGCTGTTCTTCCTTCCAGCTGATGATGTCGGTGCTGCAAACTGATTTGGTGTATCATCTGTGCGGATGGACACAAAAGTTGTTTGTTGTGCAACTTGAATTCCAATGTCCACGCAGCCAGGTAACGAGCTGGGGGAGGCAATGTCGTTAGCCGCTGCTTCCCATTCCTGACTTGAGGCTACACATGCCATACTCCATTGGTGGCATTTGACTCCTAGCAACACAGGCCGTCAGATGTCAGTCAGCTACTGACGTGGAAAACGCCCACCGTGGAGCTTAGAGACATTGTTTCCACACATATAAGTGACATGTTATGTGTATGCACTTCATGGTTCAGCTCCCACTTACAGTATATTGCTGAGTTGCAGCTCCCCTCTGAGCCAGAGTGCAGCCTCAGACCCTCAGGCAGGAATCTGCCGGCTTCTCCTAAATCCTGGTTCAAGACTAAAGGTAACCAGGTTTTTGTGGTCCCGTTCTCTCAGCTCTAAAATAAAGTGTTTTGTTAAAGCCATTGCAGATGTTTTATTTCGAACATGTCTTGTTTTATTATTATGATTGTTTTTATTGTTTTATCTTTCATTCCATGTCATTTTGTATTATTTTTAATTGTCTGCTCTATTTTGCCTCGTTGAAGTCGTGATTTTAAAAAAAACAACTTTTTCCTGGTTCAACCCATTGAATATACATAAGAATGGATTAGAGTGAAGCCAAAACATCTCAAATCGCCCCCTGGTGGCTGGCTGCACTATAGCTCATAAACCCCTCCCCCTCCATGTTAGCAGATGGGATTTCTGATCAGTTTGGTTTTAATGAGTTATTTGATGTTATAAAAACAAGGTGAAACGTCATGATTGACAGCTGAGCCCTGCTTGTGATTGAGTCCGGCGGGTGTATGGGCGGGAACTCGATATCGCGCCTCCACCCCCCCGATCACTACGGCACAGACTCTGGCTCCAAATGTCGCCAGCAAGACAGCAGCGCTCGTATCCGGGATATTTTGTCTTCAGTTCTGTACAGTGGGAGGAAGTGGAGACGCTTTGTCCATCTTTGTATATTTCAATGGTTCAACCATGTAAAGCATTTTGTTTTGAAAAACCCTGTATAAATAAAGTTGGTTTATTATTATTAATATTATTATTATTAAGATATCCATAGAGAAAATGCTAATTTGACATTTTGTTTGACTTCTCCCCCCATGCTGCTCCTTCTTAAAGACTGCTTATCCATCCCTCACTCATGCATATACCGTGGCAGTCATCCAGAATGCCCAGTAGGAGCTTAGTGATGCAGAAAACTAAATTGTTGTCGACCGGTTATTTCACAAACGTTTGAGTGTTCAGTGGTAAAAATCACCCCGAGGGCCGATGAGGGGCTGTGCGTGTCAGCGCTCCTGAAAAGAGGTGCTCTTACTGCTAACATGTGCAGCTTGACTTTCCCACCTCCCACCACATTACTCCTCACCCTCTCATACACACACACAAAACATGCTTTCCTTGACACAGAAACGCGTTAAATCTAATGACCCCTAAAGCTTGCCAAGTTACGTCTGCATCGTAGTTGATGTTGATTTGATCTTGCCCTGGCACCTGCACCAGGGGCAGGCGTTCAGTTCAAGATCAATGCACACCCGCTGAGTCTCCTGCCGTGCTGGGGGCTGTAGGCGTTGCTGGAGGAGGTGTTTGTACACTGTTTAGCTCTTCCTGGATGGGTTGGCCCCAGGGCCATCCTGGGGTGACCTCCCTTACCATCAGCAGATACAGAAAACAGGCCTGGAGGATACAGGGTGCACCGGGCCAGCCGGAGAGCCAGGAGAAGTTAACTCAAGCTGCGTTCGTGCCAAATAAGACTGTATTGGTTTAATAAAATCATATTTAACCAGCAGTCATTACTGTCAGTATTGACAATAGCAGAGAGATAGTATTTTGAGGAAATACACACACATTCGTATGAGGCAAGCAAAGCATTAAAACATAAGTTGTGTTTTTGTAATTACTGCAATTAGCTCATCAGTAAACCTAATGCCACACCGAACATATTTCACCATTCACTCCTCTATTCAGTAGGTGTTTCTCAAGGTGTTCAGCAATGTAAGACACCTAATCTCTGATTTGCCATGCATGCCTGGCTGCCATCTCTCTACCTGAGGTGCGGTTCAACGTGTTACCAGAAACAAAACTAAACAAGACGCGTGTAGGACAAACAGCCGTCTTGACCCATCGAGGTTTGACTGTATCACATCAATTTTTAAAATACAAAAGTCTTAAAGCATGCAAATAAAAAAAAGATGTTGTACGCGGACAACACAAAGAGTGCATGAAGTAATAATGAAAAGCACAAGCTCAGGTTAGAGCTGTGGGGAAAAACAAAAGACAAGGAGAGAATACAATAGACTTGAAGGTCTCATATACAGGTTTGTTGAATTAAGCTGCCAAAAGATGATGTCCTATGTTACTTTTAATCTTCTCACTGGACCAAAGAACGTTAGATATTAGATACTGTTCCACAATGTTGGGCACCGAGTTACATGAAAAAATGTAATCCTTATATAGAGCAGGAATATATAAATGCCAGGAATGTATAAATCAGAATTCGATTTCGCACCGCTAGGCTTCATCACTGCTGCTAGAATTACTCTTCGCCGCTGAAAGAGTCAGACCCGACCGGAATTTATTGACTGGGTTAAGATGATAACTGACACAGCTTCCTTTGAACTGATGATAGCGGGGTTAAATGATGATGGGAAATTTGAGCAGGTCTGGTATCATTTTTTTTGAATTATATACAAGGCAGAATAAATGCCTTTAACATGTAATAGGAGAGGGACTATTTAATTTTTTTAAACATCCTTCATAGCTGAGGATAAATTGAATACAGTATTTAGTATTAAAGGATGATGTGCTTAATTATGTTATGTCTATGTGCTGATGTTTCTTTCTTTCTTTTTTGTATCTCTATTTTACATGGTTGTATTGTTTATATTGAAGTGTTTGTATGTTCTTTTTGTCATATGATGTGAGACCAATCCAACAGTTTCTGCAGAAACTTCTGAACTGTAGACAGAAATAGTTTGCGTGAAGCCGGTGAACACAGTGCAGCTTTTTAACACTCTTTTGAAATCCTTTGAATTTGGGTCCTTGGATGCTAACTTGGAAGTGTAATGAAACTGCTAACAATTTCACCTCAACCTCATGAGGCCACAATACTGTATGTCAATGTTGGATTTACGTCTTTGCCCAAAGCAGTTAGGCTACAACCTATTTTTGGAGGCACTGGAGGTATCGTCTTACCAATAACAGCAAGCTTAGCCCCAGCGACTGCAAACAGTAAGCTAGCCAACGATGCTCTATAACAAAAGATGCCCCATGTGGGCGCAGTAAAATAAAAAGAAAAAAGTAATGTTTGTTCCTTATTTGGCTGCTCGTTTTTATCTGCTAGCTTAATATGCTTGCTCCAGATCTCGCGAGAGTGTGTTGCTGAGGCAGAGACAGGTCTCGAACGAAGAAAATTTTCTCCTGATTTCTCTGTCTGAAAAATGCCATTTCAGTGTCAGAATCTTCCGAATATACAGTACACCATGTGGCTTGTGAAAAATCGCTCCAGGATTTACTTTGGTGAATAGACTCAGGACCTGCTTGTAGCCTCCTAAGGGGTGCGGCAGAGGCGAAATCGGCGTGACAGATACAGGAAATGACTCTTCGGTGAGCCATCACTGCCCAAAGTGTTCACTGTTTTTACACTCCCAACTCTGAACTGAGTTTGGGTTGAGCAGCGACTAACGTTAGCAAGTCAGCGAAGACAACAAAACAGATACATTAGACAAATTTGGAGTAGCAGAAGGTGAATCCTTGTTATTTATTAATTAATCAGGATAACACCAACCCTTTTGAGGGTAACTGAACCCGACTGTAATCACATTATTTTTTTTTTACATAACGAGCTCACAGTCATACAACACATGCCTCTAAATGTGTGCCAATGAAGATACTGTGGACCAAAATTTGCACCTGATAAAAAGCAACAAGTACAGATGTGTGAGTGTGAATGTTTTTTCATGAGTCGATTTCATATCTTGTCCTCAACAGATATTTCTGCGCTCACTGGCCAGGGTGAAAAAGGCTGAAAGCCAGTTTAACTCCAACGTGAAGCAGTGAAACTCTCTACTGGACACCATGACAAATGGAATTGTTTTTGGTGGGTAAGCTCCTCCTTAAACCAGTGTGAGGCCCTTTTTCAGATTTTACAGAGTGGTACCATCCAAGCTGCTGAGCAAAAACAGATCCTCGCCTCCATCTTATTGGCAGGGGACCGGATGAAATCTGAATTTTAATAAAAGGGCAATATCAGGCAGATGAAAGCAATACTTCTCACGCAGGGAAAAAAAAAAGATATAGAGACAGGCCGACAGTGACAGAGAGACAGATAAAATGAAGGGAGAGCACAGTCCATCTAATAAGTAGCCAGAGGAGCAAACAGCGTGAGAGGTTGTAAGGTAGACTAATGTGATTTCTTACACTGGATGTGCCCATACTAACATTGCTATCCAGTGGGGAACCACAGAAAATGTCCAAAAAAAAAACACCTCAGTCAAGACATACTGACCAATTACCTCCGCCATTCTGAGCCCATAGCAGACATTAATAATTCAACCCTCAGTCATTATTTCAAATATTAGAAAAGGAAATTACCTTTAAGGCAGCGTTGAAAAAACAACAACCAGACACTTCCAGCCCGTTCTCATGGCCCCTTTTGTGTCATTACCTGATGCACAAGGGTTGAATGTGCCTGCAATGTAAAGCTGTCCGCCTCAGTTCCAGACGACATGAATAAATGACGTAGTGCGACGTACCTTCCAAAGTGTGAAAGTGCCAAGAGGGCTGGAGGTCGGGGTTGAATGGAGGGTGTGTCGCCAAGTAGGTTTTGTGCCTAAACTTAACCAAACGTCACCAATGTTTTGTGCCTAAACTTAACTTAAGTAACGTAGACGTTGTGCGTGGGGCGCGAGCCTTTGTGCGTCGCCCAGAGAGACACCAAAGGGAAGGCTTAGCGCATCGGCTGCCAACACCAAGGCCTTGGTCTGGATAAGACGCGAAGGGTGCATGAAAAAACGTCGGTATGTGACGAGCTGGGATGAGAATTGGTTGGCACTTCACATCTTTTTACTTTACTTTCAATAATTGCCTTTCTTCTGCTGCAGCTATTCCACATTATGAATGTTTTAATGCTCTCTCCTCTTGTGCCCCCTGCTATAGTCTTTTTCGCCGTCTACTTTTATTGTTTGCTCCTGTAACAGCCCCGTTTCCCCATGGGGATCTCTAAAATTTAATCAGATCTAACCTAATCTAATCATGTTAATACCTGTTCTCCTGATAAATGAGTTAACCCTTTATTTTTTACGATCTGCGTCATAGCTTACTACTCTGCGTCTGTATAATGCACTCAGTTGGTACTTGGCACTGCTTATGATGCTGCCTTAAAAAGAAGTCTTCCACAGAAATGTCAAAGCAAAGTGATTGAAGGCCTTCTGCCTGCCTCCATCACTCTTTCCTTAAATAAATCCTCCACATTGTTGCCCTTTATTTCCACTGCAGCCTCCTCTCTATCCACTTTTCTTCCTTTCTATAGACAAAAGAGCAATGTTTATTACCCTGACTTCTCTAATAAAGCTCTGCTGTGTAAAATCATTAGTGGAAAAAGGCCTTTCCTTGTGTAATTATTATTGATTTGACAACAAGCTGTTTCAGCCGGCAGAATACACTGATAGCAGCAGTGGCAGCAACAACTCCACAAGTTGTTAGGATTGTTTTGAAAAAGAGATGCCGACGTGTGCGATCGAAGCAACACGGGCGAGCATAGACTGGTTTCTCGGGCTTATTCGGGGAGAAATGGGAGTTGGAGGAAGATGAAGGGAATGATGTGAATTTAAACTGATGTCAGAATATAAATCTACTCGCCGCCCATTATGGTAAAAAGAGGAAATACATCGAAAGTCAAGCCCACATGTGGATAAGCTCAGGCATAATTTCCCAGGTAATTTTCAGATTAAACTTCAGACATTTTTTAAACCTGGATATGCAGCTATGATGTTCATTTATAATTCACTTCCTCAGATGTACTACATATTCCCACAGCAGTAATAACCACTGTGGATGTGCATTTGTCTGCCAAACATTAGGAGCTCTTGCTGTGAACAGACAAGCCAGCAAAATCCAGGTGAAACTTAATATCCCTGGTTAATTTTGCATGTTCAAGCTGCCCTTAAAGGTCCAGTGTGTAGGATTTAGGGGGAGACGTGGAA
Organism: Hollardia meadi; assembly: GCA_037974645.1. Lineage (NCBI taxonomy): Eukaryota > Metazoa > Chordata > Actinopteri > Tetraodontiformes > Triacanthodidae > Hollardia > Hollardia meadi. Next base: position 8,109 of record JBBPCS010042001.1, read on the forward strand.
TATAACTTTCATAAGTAATCACTTGAAACCAAGAAGGGTGTTTTTGTAAGCTTAGAACGAGCCTTTCATATCAACTGGGGAAGCAGGTTCTCTTTCACGGAGTCCGGCATGTTGCACCGCCATGTTTCTATAGTAGCCCAGAATGGACAAACAAAAAACTTGCTCTAGAGAGAGGCAACTTTATGGCCACCACAGGGGAGGGAGAGGCGAGGGGTGTTCAGTTCAAGCACACCACTTGATGCCACTAAATCCTACACACTGGCCCTTTAATATAAGAGTCTGATATATTTCATCAACCCAACGGATCTGATAAAACTGTTGGAACGGTATGTATCTTTTTCCTAATAGGGTCATACACTAAGACAAATTTGCCGTTGGCCCCATATTGATCCTCATTGTCCTCTCACAAGGTCTCACAATACTGTGCAAATCAGCTTGACGTGTGTTACTCTGGATTTCAAAACTGGCTGTTTTGAGTCTATTTTATTTGACCCCCAATGAAAACTTAACTATTTTATTAATGCTAACATGAGAGACGGTTTTCCCAATTCCCATCCAGACCTTCTTCTACAACAGATCCACACATGCAATGCTACACAGTACACAGTATTCTGTAACAGCGTTTACGTGAAGAAAGCTGTCGAGTATGTTCACGGCAGTAAAAATTTATACACTGCATTACGGAGCCGTAGAATAATGATGGTGTTGATAACTTTAAACTTGCATTAAACATAAAATCGTTCCATCAAGCTGCTGAATAATGAGGCTACCACAATGAAATAAATCCACAGGGGGAACAAAGTCAGCATGTACACTAAAATTCAAATAAGACTCATTGGTAACATAAAACAACTGCCCAGAGCTAATTATAATCACACAATCAACAGTGATTGAAACAACAATTTTTTTCCTCCCCCTAAGCTCATCACAGCCCAGTTGGTGATCAGACTGATATACTTCTTTATACCCCAGTTAACCAAACTCCAACTTTTCATTTCACCTTTATCTCCTCTTTTCACCTCACCCTACACTGGTCCCTCATGGCTTGAAACCAGGATTTATGAACTCAGACTCAAGGTTCAGGTTCAGTCTGTATCAATCTATACGTCCCACAGTGCTTGTGTGGCCTCCACACCCATCATCTCTCTCACACAGTCAATATCCCTCCGCCTGTGTGTCCTGACCTGTGGATTCTGACCTCTGACAGACACCCACTGGGACACCGCGGCGCCTAAAATAAACCATCCTGTCCTTCCGCACTCCGCTTACCCGCAGAACACTGTGCACTCATGTACGTATACAGTTATTATTCATGATCACAGATGACTTACACACAAAGGTACCCTCATGCTTACCAGCTATACCTCATCCATCGAATTTCTACCACTGTTTAAATGAACTGCAACCGGGGAGTGTTTATTTGAATTAGAAGGAACACTCAACAGAAGTGAAAAAACAAGGTTAACAACACCTACTGAGGAAATAACCTTTTCTCACTCCAATTAAACATTATTTATTCAAAATGACCAAAACAAGCGACTAAAAAATTGCTGCAATTAACCAAAACAAGGGAACGATGTGTATCCTGTGTATCTCCAGTAGATTAATCACACTGAGGGCACCGATTTCTATCTTCTGCCCTTGAATTAACCTAAACAAGAGACTCGATGTGTATCTTGTGGATGGAAATTAACCTAACAAGGGACTGATATGCATAATTTACACATTAAAAAAAGGAGACATTATTGAGTTGAACACCTGAAAAATAAAACCATACCATATGTCTTGTGTTTGAATCAAGGCGATTGCACAGTATTGTAGGTACTATTGCTACATAAGGTAAACAGTGTGAGATTTAAAAAGATATATCTTATGTGCTATGATTATTTAAATAATATGTATCCTGAGCTCGACTGTGGAAACAACAGGTGACAACATAATCGCCACTCAAGGTCAACTTGTTCACTTTCGACCACATTACACATCAACAGCAGATCCGGTTTTCATGGGAACTGTAGGCTTTCTATAAGCCTGAATGATCCAGAGGAAGCAAGCAGGCCGACCTTGAGTGAACATTTGTCAAAATGTGCATCTTGTTTATTTGTTTGGGTGTTTATTTGATAATTGAAGTGATGTCAAGGTGCAAAGTCAAATAATGCAGTTTTATTGGGCCAACTTGTTGTTCTACAACAGAACAAAACCCTGCGATGAAACAGTGAATAAAAATAATATTATCAGGAAGTGAACTACATTTTATTGGCCTTCATGTTTCCAGTCCATCAACTGTTTTAGATGCACTCCTCTCCTTTAATAGAGCGGGAGCAAATCCCTGCAGCTATGGGCTCGAAAACTTGGGGAAAGCCACCCCTGAGGATTTTAATGTATTAATGCTCATGGTTTTGGAATGAGGGAATGTAATGTTCAGTTGTCTGCATACGTTTGGCTATAAAAAATTAAAATAAAAATAATAATAAACTCGGCACATTTTTGCACTTGTTCTGTATCACATCCAGGCACTGTGCTCCTCGTGTTCTGTCATCACTGCAAAGGATTTTTCTCCCTTCTCTGGTTTATTTCCTTTTTCTCTTTTATCCGCTCGTCCTCTTGCCTGTCCATCTGTGTCTTACAGTATTTGTTCAACTGCCAAATATTCAGTGTTCACAGCCACATCCTATTTCCCCCTGCCTCTCTTTAGCCTGTAGAATTACATTTCCAAATTGTTTCCAACAATCACCTCTAGACTCACATTTTCTCTGTTGTTTTTTGTTGTCACGAAACAACAATGCACAGTCTGTCTCTACAGAATATGACAGTGGATTTGCTTGTTGTAGTTTTTATGTGGGCCAAATTCCCCATGAAGAATCTAGCTGCCAGCTAACTGCCCCGGAGAACAGATTATCCAACATTATAATGGGTTGATAACCCTGTAAATACTCTATCTCTTCCTCTGCAATGTGTGCGTGAGAGAGTGCCTATATCAGTCACAATAATAATAAGTCTCGGCCTTAGTATGATAACCCTAATCTGACACAGGAAGTAATTCCTTGTCTTCATCCAACAACAGCTGGATTTGCCGCCGTGGCTGTGGGCTGATAGTGTCATGGGAGAAGAATAAGGGGCTTCTGCCCGTACAGTACAGGGATTATGTTAAGACAATGTGCCTCGGAGTATTGGCCCTCGCTTTATCTGAACTGTCATATTAAATTAAACTCCATGGATATGTATTTTAATTGTTTAGTGGATTTGTAATCACACTATTAAAAGTTACAAACTGAATAGGGAGGACATGGAGGAGGCATGATTCCACGGAAAGGGAATATACACATACATGCAATATATATACTGTATATATTTCCTTGGATTTAAAATTTAAGTAAGTATCCGCTCCAGTCAAAACTGTGTTTTTCTGTCTGTCTGAGCTTCACTGTGTAGAATAATGTATGTGCAGAGTCTGACTCTATAAGGCTGTTGTCACATTCATTGCCGAAAGCGTTAATTTTCTCTGTGCTCAATGAAAATCTGATGTGAAGAGGCGGGGCCTACGAGCATGATTTGTGACATCACAAATAGTTTGGAAGCCAATCCTGGTCCAATATTCAGCACACACACACACAAGTGTGGTGTGGAAACTTGAAGCCTCCAGGTCACAAACACTGAGAATGGACTTTACAGTGAAGCAGGAGACATCTTGCGTCCAGCAGGAAAACTTGTGAGAAGAAAAATACTTGCATGAATTCTGGGATTTTGAATGAGGGAGAAGAAATAGGTACCATTTTAAAGATTTTAAAGTTCTGGGAAGGATTGAGAGGTAGAATTGGGGCATGACCTCATTAGCATTCTCCCCTAATGAAAAGCCTACAGTCACAAAGCCTTCTTTTGAGCCAGCAGCAGCAGTACTGGTACTGGTACTCACTCAACTACCCAGTGAATGACACTTAAACAAAGCTGCAGTACAGGTCTGGTTTTGTGTGGATCCAAGCGCTTGTATTATGGGATGTTCCATCCCATGGGAGAGCGGTCTATTACAGCAGTATACACTGTCCTGACACGTCTGCACTTTTCCACGGTTGACCTTGTTTTGTCATGTGTCACTTTTGGTGGGGGCCCTCATGTCAGGGTAATCCAAAGAGAGGGAGAGTGAGCAGGGCAGGCTGGAGAGAGGCAGAGGTGCAACGTGGGAACAGTATGCCAAGGTGGATCTACCGCCATCTGTGTGTTACATAACTGTGGGAGCAGCTTGAAGTTATCACCCTCATTACACCGAGCAGCCTGAAATAAGATGAAATTCTGCTAACACTGCATATGAAACATTTTCTGATTACGCAGGGTCTAATTTCTAAGAACTCAGATGTCAAAATCACTGCTTTGTCTCACCCCCCCCCCTTTTTTTTAATGTTATGTACAGATGTGAGCAATGTAGTTTCTTTTAAGCACCGCTGGGAAGGGCGCTTGCAATTTCGTTGTATTCTGAATATAATGACAATAAAGGCTTCTTATCTTAGTTGCAATTTGATTTACTCTAATATCTCCCTAAGCAATGTCCATTTACAGTTGAGCTGCCAATAATCAGAAGACATATTTGGTACATATTTATAATATTTGATGTGCTTATCTGAGTGGCCTTCAGCTATTACAGTGCACTAACAACCAGAGTTCTAATGCCTACTACTGCTCAAGCTATCAAGCTAATATTCATTCATGTATCCACAGTGTGTGCTATACTTCTAATCAACTTTTCTACATTTCACACCACGCCAATGTCTAATAAGGTTTTATATAAAAAACAAACACTTTAAAGTCAGTGGCCACTATTTTGCTTTGAGACTTCTGTTTTAATGTGATTCCAGTGTTTCATAATGTCTTAGGAGCTATAAGATACGGAAGTGATTAAAGCGAAAATCCCAATCTGTTTCTAACTACCATGCAACGACAATTGGCAGTTCTCACAAGCACATTTTGACACTAATGGAGAGGCAGTGCATTGTCAGCCAGAATGTGATGTCATGAATTTTTTTTGGGGGGGGGAGGAAAAAGGAGGACAGCACCCTCCAGAGAAAGCTCCGTTCTGTTTGCTGGCATGCAGTCCTGTTACTGGCAGTCAAACAAGGATACATGCTTTTTTTTCCCCTTTTCCATGTCACACACTCCGCATCTTTGTTTCTGTGTGCTTTCTGTTCTTCTGTCACCATTACACACATGGAAACTAATTTACAGCGCACACGCATTGGCACGTACCGTATGAGTGCAAACGTATGCCTGGCCTGCAGGCACACTGACTAATTCCTCACAAAGGGGAGTATAGGCACGTGCACGCACGCACGCACACACACACACACACTTCTGGCCCTCAGGCGGTGGTCAAGGAAGACAGCTATGACTTTGCCAAAGGGAGTGAGGACAGTGGAGTAGAGGTGGGGGGTTAAGGGGGTGGGAGCTACAGAGATTAATGATCTGAAACTCTGTTTCTCCTGAGTGTGTGTGAACATGTGTGTGTGTGTGTGTGTGTCACGATGGAGACATTATGCAGAGCAGCGCTCTATCAGAGGGATGTGCCTGTTTAACGGTGAGAGGCTATTTCCGCTGTGACTCTCTCACTGGGGCAGATGCAGTTTGGCTGGATCGCTCTTCTCTGCACTCACAAGCCCAACGCACTCACACACACACACAGACACAGCAAGCATTGCCGCCGGTGCGACGTGGGGTGTCACAAAAAGTCAGCTTTTACCAGAACCCCCCATCGAGTGACTTATTAACCTGCAACCCTCACACATGCACAAACATAAACGCACACACACACACACGCTTGTGTCATTTGCGCTCAGCATGTGAACCGAGGCAGGAAGCCAGCGTCGTAAGATTACTGAGGAGTTTGGTTTAAGATGGTGCCTACACACACACACACACACACATGGGGGGCCCCACAAAGCAGGTGCACTGCATAATCAACACAGAGGAGGTAAAATCACATGAATTAAAGATTGATTGACATTTAGCATGTGTTCCTTTGTCGGACTGGTATGTTTCTGTGGACTGTTTGACATCCTCAACATCATTGGTTTTTAATTTTGCTTCCTGTTTAAATCACATATGCAGTCATTGCTGTATTATTGTTGCGTTTCTGCCTGTTCCTTTGCAGATTTCCTTTTTTTTTTTTTTTTTTTTAAACTCTCTTCATAATGTTGTTTCTGGAACGTGGGTGGGCATAGCCTGAAGAAGCAGCATTATGCAGCTAAGGTCAATTGCACTCCCTGGAACAGCTGGGAAACTTGGTGGGCTGGGCTGGTGGGAGACACACCAGCGAACGAGGTGCCTTTTAGCGAGGCGCCGGCTGTGACCTGAGCGCTGCTGATTTCTCTAGGTATCTCCCATGTGAGGATTAGTGTAGCTGCATGAGTGGGAAGCGTGGTAACTGAAGTAAAGCAGCAAACATTTCTACTGTAAATGAAGGCAGTGAGAAGCTACAACATGGCATTACTAAATGCTGGCAAGAGATGCAAAAGTATTGTTTGTTTTACTTTGAGTCCTAAAGTTTAATGGACTGTTGATGATGGTATAGGTTTGCACATTTATTGCACAGTATTCTCTGGCTGCTCAGTGTGAGAATGTTTACACTGTACAATACAAATCAGCCCCAGCCGGCTTGGCCAGTAAAAGATAAATTATTTCATTTAATTAAATCCAAATAAGTTTCATAAAAGTTTCATAAAATAAGAATTCTGGGGAAATTATGCTCCATTTCCAATTCTTTCAAACCATACAAGCACTGGTAAGTTTTTACGGATTTGTAACATTTAAGGATAGAAATTTTTAAAATGTGTGTCAGAGCTTATTCATGACCTACTGTCACTCTACATCCTCTTTGATTAACCTGTGCATTAAACCGGTTAACACACGAAAACAAAACAAATAAAAAAACAAGAATTATGGCCTCAATCCCTTGACACACAGAACAGATCACAAATCATCGTTCTGGCACATTAAGTAAAAATAAGAATAAGAAATGTATTCCACCTAAAATATTCCATTTAAATCTCCAAAACCAATAGTAGGTTAGGGTTAGGAAAAGAAATTATCCCTACATATCGTTCAAAATATCCAGGTTAAACACGGCTGGAAACTCTCCCAACATCTCGTTGAAAATATCCCCTTTTAGTGCCTCAAAAGAGGCTACAAGATGTCCCAACGGTAGCTAAAATGAGCCGGTTTGATGCTTAGTTGAAGTGGTCTGAAACGGTGGTCTCGTACGTGATATAGAGATGTTGATGTGATACATATGAAACACACAAAAACCAAACCACGTTTCCTTCTGGTGACTGGGCTGTGTTATCGAGCACATCATCACCAAGTGTAAATGGGGTCTAAAGCTTAATTTGTGCACTCCAGAATAGAGCGCATCAAACAACACCAAAGTACAGTCGTGTTCTACAAGCCGCTGTGTGCAGCAGATGGAAAGAGAATAGAGTGACATTTTTTAAAAGTCAGCCAGCTAAGCTCTCTTCATTACAGCCTCTCTGTCACCGCTGCCTGAATCCCACAGACAGATACAAAAGCACCAAAACAAACAAACCCCAAAACAAAAAAACCAAACGCATACTGTAATCTTCTACGTGTGAGTTAGGAGAGACAAATTGGCATTTGGAAAATATCACGAGGGATCATGTTGCTACTGACGAGGCCGGATAAACACACTCGCAGATGGAAGGCAAGGGGAGAAGGAGGAAGGGAAGTGAGGAGAGGAAAAAAAAAGCTTCGGAAATCCAATCAGCTGACAAAAAGCACATGGAGAAAGCTGGAAAAAATGAAGTACAGTAGGAAGAGGGAGGTGGAGAGACAGAGAGAGAGAGAGCTTTCCAGCAGATGAAATCCATCTCCATAAAAATCCAATCCTCTTACTCTGCAATATGCTCCAAATGGCCGGATTGACATAAGGGGTCACAACCCTGACCGTAACCCTGGCAACCATTCCACTTCCCATTCCAGCCTTCGCACTCTTCTCTTCAAATCTCCTTCGGCTCTCATGTCTTGTCCTTCACGAGTCTTACCTCCTCACACCTCCACTCTTCCACATTTATATAAAACACACACGCTGCAATTCACGCTGACATGTGCTGATTGTATTGTGGATATTAAAAGATGTACAGGCCATCACCTTTGGCCCTTGTTTAATGACAGGGGTGTGCCTCATGCAAGCCAAAGATGGAAAGAACCATAATCAATAAGGCAAAGCAGGAGCTACACAAAGGGCCTCATGCAAGAACAAATCTGTACTCCAAAATCAAGGTCTCTTACTTGTTTCTGAACAAACCCAAAAGCTTTCATTTAGAGGCCACCTGTGCACAATGCCATTACATAAACGTCTATACCCGTGTGAAGGGAGGATAAAACTGGAAGCCCTTAATCTTTCTGGCTTTTCTTTTCATTTCAACAGGTTTGGAAGAAGCACAAGACATATTGACATGTGGCACTACAAAGCAGCCATTAGGTGTGATGGTTTCTTCTTAATGGCCAGATAATGGTCACCCTAAAGTGGAAACATGCGCCATTCCAACATGACTTCATGATGTCTCCAATGCTGCAAACCTGGCAGTGACGTCATACAAAATGGATGAAGTCAGACTCCTCCCATGACTGCAAGTAGCAGACGTAACCATGTAAAGAACTTTTAGAGAAGTATACTTCCATCTTTTTCATTACGGCACTCTTGATGGACCGATATGACCTGGAAGCTAGCGGCAACCTCTGGGACAGAAAATGGAAGCCAACGCTGGAGTGCCAAAAGTGTAGTTCCTCAAATGGCCACTTGAGGCTGGCTCCAAAAGCAAGTCAATCCCCATCCTGAAAAGCCCAACATGTTTACGGCCTGGTACAAAAACTTGTTTTGGTCTCTATAGCTCATTTCACAGTCATGACAACTGTATGATGGGTGAATTTTTATCTAACTCACTCTTTAAATTATATTTAGGCTTAAAGTTCTGAATAATTATGGAGGTGGTCGCTTTGATTGACAGCTAGTAACGTTACAAAGTAGCTCATTACTCAGATTACTTTTTTGTGGTAACGAGTAACGTAAAGTGTTACATTTTCAAATACGCAATCCGTTACTTTTAAAATATCGCCGTATTTCCTGTCTTTTATTACGTTAATTGAAAGTGAAGAAGAAACAGTGAAGAACACAAATGTCAAATTAGAAAACCTTTGTACAGAAAAAGGAAAAATAATTATTAAGTGCAGAAATGTTTGATGTAAAAACAATGATTATGAGAGAAACAAAACTTGGTTATGGTATTATTTTCATGTTTAAGTTATTGTTGTGTCATGAATATTCATGCAAACATTACTTGTGACTCAAGGAAGCTAATATCTACAACTATCACCTATCATTGTGCATGTTGTATAGATAAGATATTTTTTTTTACATCAAAACTAATTTAGGAAATGATCACATTAAATCATCCCACTACACTGATGCTGATTAATAAAGATGTTGAATTTCAAGGGTTTAAGCTGCAATTAATTCCAATTTGTGGAATTAATCTGTGACCAGAGTTTGTAGAAATTCTGTCAAAGTTTATGTTTTGCATCATATTTATTTGTACTCTATTGTTTATATTATAACAGGCTTAATTACAAAGCCAAGTTATCCCGCCTACCAAGAATCATGTTAAAACGCCAGTAAGAAAAAGCCAGTAAATTACTAGAAATGGCATTTTTCCAAGCTAAAATTAGACCAGTGAAGATTTACAACAGGAAATGTCCTTTTAAAATAGTGTAGTAACTCTTTTAAATCACAGAAAATGCAGTATGAGAAGGTTCTTAATTTATTTATGTATATGTACTCCACGATGAAAGCAATGTGAGATGTAACAAAAATCTATGAGAATGACAAAAGAGTGTAGTGGGTCTGAAGTAGAAGGCTACATCTACTTTATAACCGCAGCAGCACTACACAGAACATACTGCACTGTGCACCCGCGAAAGATACACAACCACAACTCTCTCAGATGTGTGCTGGTTGGTTGGTGGTAACAGGCCATTACCTCTCGCCCTGGTTATGCGGTCGAGGCGGGAGGCAGGAGGGATGCAGAGAGTACTTGGAGAAAAAGATGGAGTGAAGAAAACTCAACAGAGGAGATCTGCGGTATTAAAACCACACACACACAGTATACATATTGTGTGTGTGCCTTTACTTTCACTCCGACTCCTTTTCTCTCCTCGGGTTGCTTGGACAAGATTGATCCCATTTTGATTTTGGCATACTTTCTTATGTTGCTAAATACATTCGCTAGATTGAAATTGGACTCTTCGGTCAAAATGCAAAGTCAAATTCTACTCATGAACTTCTCACATGAGAGTTTTTAAGTTCCACAATTAAAAACAAACACTTTGTACTTTTATACTACAGTGATATAGGATTGAGAGTTCTTTGAAGCAGCAGTGCACTAAAAATCAAATGCTACAAACAAAACTTCATCCAACTGTGCACCGGCGCTGCAAATCCTGAAAATTCCATAACAATGTTCTGCATAGCTATGTTGAAAGTAGAGCAGTTTTGTAAAGCAAATCCATTATTATGCACCTTACCTAAAGACTTCAGGTAAACAACATATGTTATGAGATGTTTGTATCATTGGCACACTATTACTGTCGTGCAGATAAGGACAAGAGCATGCCAACCCTACTTTAAGGAATTTCTCCTCACTGTGTGATTTTACACTTAAATGCCAACTGAAATTTATTTTGAATGATTATTGAATGTTATACAGTGTATTGAAATAATCATGTAGAACAACAAAACTGCATCAAAAGGGATAAAAACAAACCAAAACAAAACACAGAAGGTTATGCATCTTTGTACATGTCAGATTTTTTTTATGGAGCTTCACAAAGTCAGTGGCAACAGCTGAAAATATCTTATTATTATTAATATTATTTTTATTATTTTATTTCTTTAGGATGGAGCTGTGCAGGACACTGATCGGACCTTACTGAGAACTAAAGGACACACTGTGGTAGAGGCTTGTCAATTACAAGTTAGCCACACCCTAAAGCATATCCTGCTTTATCGTCTAGTAGACTCTAAATGGGGCCGAGACCATGAAGTCATTAGGAAACTGTTTACTGGGGTAATAAATCAAGTGAGAAGTAGTTTCATTTTCTCATAAGCTTACGTACAATTTTCTTCTTTTTGTCCCTCCCCCTGCCGGCAAATAGAATGCAGGTTTAGGGCGCTTCCACATTTGGCTTCACTTTTCAGACCCAGAAGCTCCGTCGACTCATCGTGTATCAGTATGACACAACTCTGTTGTCGTGCTGATGGACGTGTCTTAGAAATATATACATGACGCTGAATTACTCATGTGAGCTCCTGCAGAACATAATGAGTGGTTATCTGCGGAGCTGCCTGCACAGCTGCATGGCTTGATGTTTTTCTTTTTTGGGATTCATGGAAAGATTGGGGACTGATGCCGTTCATTCAGTGGACTCACACAGTTGACAACACATAGCGTGCAGAATGGAAGGCACTGCCTTGGAAAGATTTCTCACACACTCAAATCTCTGACTACAACCACTTCAAAGACAAAAGTCCTTCCCTTTATTTTTTATTTTTTTGTTTTTCTTGTGGGGTGCAAAAAAATATTAGTCAAGTCAGTCAGGCAGACCGACTAGCAGCTATTCCCTGGCTGCACTGTGCAGAGTGTGTGGTGGGAATACAGATTTTTCTTTCTTTTCTTTTTTTCCTGACATGCTTTGTACTGTTCTATTTTAGTCTCTTCAAACACTGGGAGACATCTCTCCATAGAAATGAGCCAACCAGGCGAATCTCCCCTGGCGCCAAGAATTATGCAGCAAGTCACTGGAGCGATGTTTCTACTATTCTCTGCAGTACGTATTACACAGACACTCACACACACTGAGACGCTCATATGCTAAGGGGAAAAATAATCCACACACGTGCTCAATGAGATGCACACACAAGCACAAATGGAAGCATGGCTCATTTGAAACAGGCAGGAAAATAAGTGCTGTGTGACTGCTTGTCGGTTGTGGTGGACTGAATGATGTGTTGACTGGACAGAATTATACACATGGACAGCATCTCTCTCTCTCTCTCACACACACACACACACACACACACACACACACACACACACACACACACACACACAC